>JAPVLO010001209.1:0-142743 GCA_027257055.1 Cephalopachus bancanus
CAGTCAAAATGGCAGAAACACCATCAAGCGAATGTCATTCTACACATTTCTACCATAATATAATTCAACTTTGAAAAGTATTACTTACATAACATGTCTTAAAATGTGCATAATTTTGGGGGGTACTCCCGTATACAGAGGATGCCAAAAAAGTATGCACATTTAAGAAAGGAAAAACTGTATCAAAATTGTAATACTGTCCTGACTGTCGCATAATAATGCTAGCATTCATTTGTTTAATGCTATCTTTTGAGCAAACATTATACTACACATTACCACCTTAATTCAATTCAACTTCGGAAAGTAATACACACATAGAGAGTGTCTCTTAAAATGTGTATACATTTTTTGGCACCCCCTACATATAGATATACTGGGAGTCCATAAAACGCTGGAGTCCTGACCACAAGTATCTCAATTCCTGTATTCCAATAGCCATGAACATCCTCACTGAGAAGGTTGCAATTCTTATAGACTTAAACTGTAACATATAGTTTTATATATAGTTTTACATCTTCACCTTCTATATTTCCATGAAGAAAGCCAAATTTTCATATAAGTTCTTGTTCCTTTTACTTTCTCCAGCCATGGAGATTAGAATCACTCATCACAGCAGATATTGAAGTTCTCTGACCTTTTCTAAGCATATAGCATGGGCCAAGACCCTTTCCTTATAAGCCATTTTCTAGACCATTCACAGTGCATCAGGGCTCATTCCCTACTGCCTGATGGTCAATACTTTTGATCTGTGCTTCTCTTTACCTTCCTAGAAGGAATTCAAGAATTGCTTGTTCCAGTTAACGTTTTGCTGGGCAGAGTATCCTTCGCCTCTTTTGCATTTCCTTATTAGCACCAGGGAAGGAATAGGAAAAGGTGTCACTGTTTGTATTGGCCAGAGGAAATAAAGTGCAAAGAGAGGACAAGAGGGACACTGAGTGTATGGAAAGACAAATGTGGACTCAGAATGAAATGGGGAGGAAAGCCGTTCTCTGGAGGGGCCTTAGGCGGGAATACCAGGTCCAGACCAGGGTGACAATACCTTGCCTGGAACATCTCATGAGGATGGTATTTGGAAGAGCACTTTTTGTGCTCTAGAAGCTCATCCCAATAATCCCTTAGCTCCTTGCTTTGTCTCAAATCAAGTACCAAAACCCTGGTGTGGGAGATTGTGCATAGATGCGCAAAAACAGAGGCATGGACGATAGTGATAAAACTGTTGACCAGACATCTGGCTCTGCCCCTGACTAACTTACTCTCTAATCAAGTGAGCTTATCCAACTCATCGCTGGAATGCTACCTAAAAATATTATTGGACTGGGCATGGTGGCTGAAACCTGTAATCTCAGCACTTTGGAAGGCTGAGGCGAGAAGATTGCCTGAGCTTGGGGGTTGGACACCAACTGGGTAACTTGATGAGACCTCATTTCTACACTAAGCAAAAAATTATCCCGCATGGTTGTGCGTGCCTGTAGTTCCAGCTACTTGGGAGACTGAGGCAGAAGGATCGCCTGAGCCCAGTAGGTTGAGCCTGCAGTGGCCGTGAGTGTGCCACTGCACTCCAGCCTGGGCAGCAGACTGAAAATTTTTTTAAAAATTATTGAAGGGAAGCACAACACAGTTGGCACTCAATATTATTTGTTATTATTTCTGCATGAAATTTTCCCTAAAATAACCTGGAGCATTACATTTTAATTGTTATTTGTATCATTATTTCTATTTGATTAATATAATTATTTATTATTATGCTGACTTTTTGTAATTTATATTTAAACATATGGCTTAATTTGTAGTAAAACTTTTATATTTCTACTTTTAATAACTCAAAATGTTCCCACCTTTATGAATATATTTATAACACTCTGGATTGTAGGTAGGAAAAAGAATTATGATTTCTGTTTGCAGGTAAGTATTCCTGGCAAGAATAAGGTAAATAACTTCTTCAAGGTCAGTGCAGTACTTGGGACTTTAATTTGGCCCTCTCAATCCAATCTCACTTCTTGGGGCCTTCTTGCTTCTCTTATTTTAAAAAAATTTCTGCTCTTAGCCGGGCGTGGTGTCTCATGCCTATAATCCCAGCACTTTGGGAGGCTGAGGTGAGAGGATTGCCTGAGCCCACGGGTTCTAGACCAGTCGGGCAACTTGGTGACACCTCATCTCTATAATAAATGAAAAAAAATTAGCTGGGCGCGGCACTCGCTTGTAATTCCAGCTACTTGGAAGGATGAGGTGGAAGGATCTTCTGAGCCCAGCCAGTCTAGGCTGCTGTGGCCCTGAGCATGCCACTGCACTCAACCTTGGTGACAGTGAGACTCCGACTCAAAAAAAAAAAAAAAAATTTCTGCTCTTGATATGTGGGACATGGGGAAAGAGACAAGACTCTACATTAATTTACCAGGTTACCTTTAGGAGCTTCTCAACAAACAGAGATGTTAGGAAGGTAAACAAGCCTGGCACCTAACAACCTTGGGCAATAAATCCAAGCTTTAATTCAGCAAAGCAGATGGTATTGTCTCCGGTACCCCAATTTCAGCCCAGAATCTTTGGCAGATAAACCTGTTCCATGGTAGAAAGTAGGTCAAGCATTAGGAATAAACACATCTCAAGAATGCTCTTTTGATGGATGCCTTTCTTTCATTTAATTTACTTGATATCATTTGTTCTTCACTCTGGCAAAAAAGTGATGCCCAAGTCAAAAGAAGTGATAATAACAAATTCAGCATTTAAAAGTAGTTGGTGAAAAAATAAATAAATAAATAAAAGTAGTTGGTGGTCAACTACTCCCATGGTTTGAAACAAAAAATAGCTAGCCACAAAATCAGGTCAAATGGCTCACACCAATAATTCTGCCCCCAATATACATTCTTAAATGATTATCGATGTTAATGATACTCCAAATTTTACCTGCAATTGGCAAAAAATTTTCCTTTATAGACCCATTAAATAATAATAATAAGGTTCATCTAGCACCATAGACTAATAGAGAAGGGCACTGATAACGCCAGAATGTTACAATACCTTGCTATGGGATTGAAGTATCTGTATAATGACTCTGGTCTCAGGGCAAGAGTTCTTGATAGAGAGTACCCTACGTAAACCAAAAACACACTCACTGGTGATATGTCATATCCAAATGACTGTAATATAATTCACTTCAGAGTTAAATCGATGTGTACGTAAGTGTAGAAAAACTTGGTATATGCTGGGCACGGTGGCTCATGCCTATAATCTCAGCACTTTGGGAGGCTGAGATGAGAGGATTGCCTGAGCCCATGGATTCGAGACCAGCCTGGGCAACTTGGCAAGATCTCATCTCTACAATAAATCAAAAAAAAAATAGCTGGGCGTGGTGACGTATGCCTGTAATTCCAGCCACTTAGAAGCCTGAGGTAGAATAATTGCTTGAACCCAGCAGGTCGAGGCTATGGTGACCGTGAGCGTGCCACTGCACTCCAGCCTGGGGGACAGAGTGAGACTCCAACTCAAAAATGTTACTACTACTAAAAATAATAATACTTTGTCAGAAATTAAAAATGCCTTGATTGGTCAGCTCAGTAGTAGACTGGACAGAACCAAAAAGAAAGTAGTAATAAAAAAATGGAAAAGACTGTCTCAGCACAATAGAATTTGCAGCCATTTGTTTCTGGGTAGGGTTCCCTTAGCAACCAAGCACGGGAAGTCATTTACTGATGTTACAACAGTCAATTAAATTGTGTTTGCAGCAGTATACAGACAAAATGAAATGGCTAATACTGTTAAACTTTCAGTAAAAACGGTTGCTGGAAGAGTTAAGGATGTTGGGAGCAGTGTCAATACTCAATTAAAAAATAAGGCAAATATTTTGGAGTGGTTTTCCTTGACTCTTTTCCCCCCCTCTTTATTTTAAAAATGTGGAGTACAAGTCAGGATTAGGTACATGTGACCTACATACAGGCAAAATTTGGGCCTCCCATTGTTTTTCACTTCCCCTGGTTTAGAATCAGGTGCCCTTAGCGATATTATGTTCCTCCCAACCCCTGGGCAGTGTCCTGCTACTGCCAATCCCTCTCTTGTAGTATTGTGGTTCATGTACAGGATCCACTTATGAGTGAGAACATGTTGTTTTCAGTTATTTGTTTCTGTGGTAGATCACTGAGTGTGATTGACTCTAAATCCACCCAAGTTGCTGCAAAGTCCATAGTTTTGTCCTTCTTTATGACTGTGTAATATTTCATTCATGTATATGTACCACATTTTTTTTTATCCAGCTCAGTTTCAGTGGGCGGCAGGATTGGTTCCATGTTTTTGCTACTGTAAGTAGCGCTGCAACCTTGGCTCTTAATGAGTTAACAGATGTTACTAATACTGATTAGTTGTTTATTCATAGAGTCAATGCCGAGTTTGAAGTGACTAATGAGTTAGCCTCTGCAAATAGTTTGCATAACATAACTACCTGAGAAAATATATTCAAAGAAGCTGAGAAAACACTAATTCTGTATAATATGAAGTGGAATCTGGTAAGATGTATTACAACAGATGTAAAAATACACGTGGAGTAGAAACATTTCTAGTTATACAAATTTATAAAACTTGTAAAATGTACGGTGCATAGAACTATAATTACTTGTTATATCAGGAGGTATTTAATACATCAGGAGGTATTTAAAATTTTGAATTTGTCACTAGTTATTCAATTAATAGTGTCAATTATAAATTTATTTTCTGTCATGGACTTTGCATTTGTAGTTTCACAAAATTTTGTAAGAAATAGGAGGCGAATATCCTGACTTGTCCTAATGCATGTAAGTTCAAGAGTTTAGCAGTAGCAAAGTTTCTGAATGAGAAGAACTGAACTGAACCACTATTTCTGAACACTAAATGGTTTCCAAACTTATCATGCATTATATATTTCAGCACTTTTTCTCAATAAATTAAATTTAAAATAGAAAGCAAAGACAGAGATTATATGTGAAATTTACTCTATGATAAAGCAATTACAATAACAATTATCAATATTTGAATCACAAGTCGCATCATGCTTCTTTATATACTTCACATGCTGCCAACATTTAAAACAAAAAATAACGTCACTATTTTTACACACATTTTTGGTGGATATATTTTCTGATCTCCGTTCCAGAAGTATCTTTTTGGACCTTAATCACAAAGATTTTTATATTTCAAAGTTTATTTAACTGTGCAATTGAGAAGTTGCTACTTAAACTTCTCTTGCAAGTGATCAATCAGTAATATAATGACATGCTGAAAAGCAAATATCAAGAGACGACCAGAATACTCTAAATGCATTCTAAGTGATGAATAGGCTCAATTAGAATCATAAGTGCACGGAGCACTTGGGCTTTGGCAGTACCTATCTGTGTGAAATGACATTTTCCAATATGAAATAGGTTACATTTTATTACTGGGCAGCTTTAACATATGAACATTTGCAATTGATTTTGATGATAGAGAATACTAACTCTGAATACCAGTTAAGTAAAATCATTTAAATTACTTTCATTAGTAAACCTGTATATATTTTTAATATTTTATTTTAAAGATGTTGTGTACAATTCAGGGTTAGGTATACAAATGTTTATTATGTAGGTACCCTTGTTGATGAGGTGTGCACCTCCCTCCCCTGGCAGTTTCCTTCAACTGCCAGTCCCACCCCCTAGCAATTTCCCATTACTGCCAATCCTTTTCTTATAGTATTACGGTAACTGTTCAAGTTCTGCTTGTTAGTGAGAACATGTGATACTCAGCTCTTTGTTTCTGTGATAGATCGCTAAGTATTATATAGACTCTAAGTCCATCCAAGTTGCTGCAAAGCTCATAATTTTGTCCTTCTTTATGGCTGCATAATATTCCACTGTGTATATGTTCCACCTTTTTTTTTTTTGAAAGCAGGATTTATTGAGAGGGCTGAAAAGTTCCCACAGTGGGAGAGGACCTGAAGGGGTTGCCCTACTTTTTTTTTTAATCCAGTCCTCTTTCAGTGGGCAGCATGGTTGTTTCCATGTTTTTGCTATTGTGAATAATGTTGCAATAAACATGCATGTGCAGGTATCTTTTTCATAGAGTGACTTGAGTACCTCCAGGTATATTGCCAGTAAGGGGATTGTGGGATCATATGGAAGGTCAATTTTTAGATCTTTTAGGAATCACCCATTTTCCTGTTTTTCACAGAGGCTGTTTTCCACAGAGGCTGTACTAGTTTACAATCCCACCAAGAGTATGGAAGTACTCCCTTTCACCACATTCTCTCCAGCAGCTGTTGTTTTTGAGTTATTGATGATGACCATCCTGACTGGAGCTAGGTGCTATCCTTGTGTGAAGTAAACCTATAATTTTTAAAAATATACTAAGCTATTATATTTTGAATATCATCAATGAAAATTTGTGAACATTTATTTTCTCTCTTGTTCTATAAGCACCTATATAATACCAATTTAGCTTTTGACCAGCAGGGCTTACAATGTTTATTATCTAGCCCTTCACACACACACAAAAAATGTGTTGATCTTTTTCCAGATAGTTAACTAATAGTACATCAGATGTCTGAAAATAATAGTTAAGTATTCATTACATGGTAATTTGGCAAAGGCAATAATTTTTATCTCAAATTATAAGTAAAAGTTTTGAGTTTAGATTAAAAGGGTGTTGGAGTTATAGGAAAAGTAGAGTAAATAAATACCTTATAAAGAATAATTAGCCGGGCTCAGTGGCTCAGCCTGTAATCCCACACCTTGGGAGGCTGAGGTGAATGGATTGCCTGAGCCCGCGGGTTCAAGACCCGCCTGGGCAACTCGGTGAGACCTCATCTCTACAATAAATCAAGTGGGCTCGATGTCATGAGTGAGCCCAAATTTTCTCCACCTCCATTATCTCCATTGTGTCTTGATAAGTCACTGGTGCTAAGTAAAATGTTTTAACACACAGTACAACTTTATCCAACAGGCTTCCCTCTGGTGACGGCTTCCAGGTGGGAGGAAATTTTAAAAGTCTGTGGCCCTCAGCACATTCCTAGGTCCTTCCAATGTTTCCAAAATTCCGTAATCATCAGCATGCTATGTTGTCTCTACTTCAACATTCAGCACAAAAATTTCAGAGAAATTTCAGAGAAGCTAGGCAATTTGGAGTAGAAGACTTTGCAAATGACTTCCTATTTCTAGAAACAAACAAAACTGTAGTATCCATGTACCCAAGAGTTATTTTTGTTTTCTCTGCAGAGCTTATCCCTTTCAAATCGATACCCGCTCCTCCCTCTCTCACACACACACACCCAAGCAATATGCACACTCACAACAGTAGCATTTTGATGGACGCTATTGTTTCCAGTCCTAATTTATTTTGAGGGATATTATTGTTAGGCATTTTCCAGACTCTCACTCTGTTGCATAAGGAAAGCATTTATGTCATGTTAATCTCTGACTGGGGCTCAGTCCCATAAATCCTCGGGAAGTGTATTAATACATTGAAAAGCGAATTATTTTTCAGATTATCTTATGTTCCTACTCGTTACCTCCATACTCCACCAAAAAAAGCAAAGGAAAAAAATATTTTGTCTGAAGTTTGCATTTTTTGTTTAGTAATGTATTTTAGGATTGAATCTGTCAGAGTAACTGACTTAATTGTTCAGTTCCTACTCCATTGAACAAAGAAAGCTGTATTGTCTAGGGGAAGGAAAAAAATGTTTAGGGGAGGGAGACATTTTTCCATAGGTCAACCTGTATGTTTGCCATGTCATTTGATGTTTAGAAAGTATTAAGAAGTATGGGAAAAAACACCTAAAAATACAAGCTTATGCTGAAAAGATTGCCTGAGGAAATTGCTCTCATGAGATTTGCCCTAAGCCCCAGGCTCTTCTGCTGGGGCACAGACACTGACTTTTACTGAAAGGTACCTACCTGCTTCTCTAGGTCATGTCTCATTTGTTCTCACACTGTAGAAGATCCAAGCTGCAATATCCGTATGATATAAAGGAATTTAAATAAGGGTCTCTCTACAAAATGGTTGAGGATAAGGGAAATTGTCTTTTTATCTCTCTCCTTGATCTTCTGTCTGGTAATAATTAAGTTCTGAGCTGCCGACGTTTTTACAGAAAAGGCTCTGCAGAAAAACTGTCAGTCTTTGTTCTTCAGAATTAAAGCAAAGCTTAACAGAGAGATGCTCAAATGTGGGTTCAGACATGGCTTTATCTAATAGAAAAACCATCCTATTTTTACCTTCACCCAGGCTGGGGCCACTCTGACTTTGGATCTAACTTCTGAGCCAGAAGGTAGAAAAGAATGCCTTTGTGGAGATTTGAAGTTGTAAACCTCGAAAACAGACCATGAATTTGATAGAACCCATCTGTAGAGCAATGCTTAAAGGCAAACAGGATGTTCTCTTCACAGCTGATTTGATTTACCTTAGAGCACAGTTTATAGTCTCCTGTGCATTCAAGTAATATTATACGGAATACAATGATATCCTAAATTTCACACACTGCCTACTTTAATACCATTTGTAGGTAGTTTTTGAATCATGCCTACTGTCTTTACGACTAAAGTTTATAAATTCACAATGACTTCATGAAGACGTTGTATGTGTAAAGAATCAGGAGACACAGGATGGAAAGGGAGGAGAAGAATATAATTCACTAGAACTTGATTGTCCTAAAAACCCTCAGCCACCTAGTTGTCCTTTCTTCCGTTAAACAACAGCAAAACTCATTTATGAATACAGAGGTGTCGATGTTTTTTTGCTTGGTATGGAAGGTTTTCCGGACACAGTGTTTCAATGTTTCATTCTTTCTTTCCTTGCTCCTCTTCCTTCTTCCCTGGGAAGGGAAATGAACAGGAGAAAGGAGCCCCATTTGAGTAACAGACCATTTTAGCTCTGAAAGTCTCATGTCCTGGGAATCCCGTCCCAAGTAGACCAGAATGGTCCATCACCCTCTGCTGGTAGATTTCTCATTTTCATCTTCCCATATGGATACAAAATCAGTATGCAAAAGATGGTTGCATTTCAATAGACCAACAACAAACAGGCAGAGAACCAAATAAAGAGCACCATCCCATTCACAATAGCCACACACACACATACACAGTGAAATACCTTAGCATCTTCCTAACCAGAAAGTGAAAGACCTTTACAATGAAAACTATAAAACACTGCTCAAATAGATCAAAGAGGACACAAACAAATGAAAAATATTCCATGCTCATGGATTGGAAGAATCAAGATTGTTAAGATGTCCATCCTACCCAAGGCAATCTATAGATTCAATGCAATACCCACTAAATTACCAAAATCATTCTTCTCAGACCTGGAAACAATAATACAGAAATTCATATGGAAACAAAAAAGAGAGCCCAAATAGCCAAAACAATCCGCAGCAAAAGAAACAAACTTTAAACTTTGCTATAAGGTTATAATAATCATCAGCAAAAGCAAAAGACTTTAAACTTTACTGTAAGGCTATAATAAAACAACCTGGGTTTGGTGCAAGAATAGGCGCATAGACCTATACGGATAGAGGGCAGAGATTCTGGAAGCAAAACTCGATCTCTCCATCAGCTCATATTTGACAAAGCCATCAATAACAACCACTGGGGCAAGGAGACCCTATTTAGCAAACAGTGCTGGGAAAACTGGCTGATTGCATGCAGAAGAATGACACGGGGCCCCCATCTATTCCCATATACAAAAATCAACTCTAAATGGGTCAAAGACCTAAATGTAAAACTCTAAATGTTTTCCTGAGGCTTTTCCAGATGGCAACCACAAAGGCTTGGTGCACTGGAAGTAACCAGGCTGCTGTCAATATATGTTATATCCCATGGTAGTTCATGGCAGGTTTTCTCTTATTTTACCCAGCAATGGAGAATCAAGGATAAATGGTCAACCTGGATGGAAGGCACAGAGTCTGGTACATGTTCCACTCCTCACAGAAAAGAAAGGGATCACAGAAGCCTTCCTAACATGGAGGTAATTTGTGCCCTTACCTTCCCGAGATTCTTCCCCCAGTTGCTTGGTCCTGAAAGTACCTTGGAGCTCAAGGGTCCCTTTTCAGCTTGTATACAGGCTCCTGAAAAAGCCGAATGAAATTCTCCCATTTTTAAAAAGCCTTAAATTTCTCTCTAAGGTAAAAATAATGTCTTGTAAATAGTAACTAGATAAAATCCAGAAAAAAATTTCCAATAACATAAAAAGAAACAGCCACAATTGACAATAAGTATTTCCAAGTCATGTATGAACTGAATAGCCTTGCTGCCATATACAAAGTCATTGGAGAGAAGGCAGCGGTAGCATTCAAGATGCAGAAAGCTCAGCACCATCAAAGGCATTCTGGGACTGAGAATTTTTCCCTTTATTTTGGCGGGAACTTGACCATTTCAAGAGACAGTTGCAGCGAATTTTTTAAAGGCTTAACCAAGAAGGTCACTGAAACTCAGGCACACTGACACATCCCTTCCCTTTTCCTCAATACTCGACCAGGAATCTTGTTCTTCTCCCAAGGCTAAGACTATGAATCTTTGCAAAACTTAAGTCTTGCACAGAAAATATATTACTCTGCATCCAGGCCATCTGGATGGAGTTTTAAGGAAATTTCAAATGTAATGATCAGAAGCCAGGACTTCCTAACACAAATGAAAATGAGGCCTGCAAAAGAATAAAAAGAACTGTAGTGGTTTTTTTTTTTTTTTTAACTTTCTAACAGATACTGTAAACAGTGGAAGATCTCATCCATTGGCAGATCATCTTCAAGAATAATCTGAGTCAAGTCCGTAAGCTGGAGAAAATAATGGCAACAGATTTGCATTCTTGAAGGCCATGCTTCCTGACTTGTTTTGTTTTGTTTTGTTTTTTGAGTCAGAATCTCACTCTGTCACCCAGGCTGGAGTATAATGGCACACTCACGGCCACCGCCACCTCAACCTGCTGGGCTCAGGTGATCCTTCCACCTCAACCTTCCAAGTAGCCGGAACTATGGGCACGCACCACCATGCCCGGGTAATTTTTGATTTATTGTAGAGATGAGATCTCTCCAAGTTGCCCAGGCTGATCTTGAACTCATGGGCTCAGGAAATCCTCTCACCTCGGCTTCCCAAAGTGCTGGGATTATAGGCATGAGCCACCGTGCCCGGCCATCAACCTTTTTGGGTTTTTTTTGAGTTGGAGTCTCACTCCATTGCCCAGGCTGGAGTGCAGTGGCACACTCACAGCCACCCTAGTGTTGACTTACTGGGATCCCACAATTCTTCTGCCTCAGCCTTCCAAGTAGCTGGAACTACAGGCACGCACTATTATACCCGGCTATATCAACCTTCTTTATAGAGGCTTTCCTACATGGTTCGGTGTCTCTTTCATCAAGTGCCACCATTGGAAACCAAGGCACACAGCGCTTCATTGATATTTTCTTTTAAGTGATAATATTTACATAGGGTAAGTTGCTGTGAACATGAGTTAATAAATGCTGGGACATGTTCAAGCATGTGCTCAGAAGATGTTGGCTTCATGTGTATCAGAGCAGACCAAAGAAAAGCAGCCAACAGTAAAGAAAGTTGAAGCCTTCATTACCATGATGTTCCGTGTGTCCAAAAGTGGACTAGCTGCAAAAGTTGTTCTCAACCAGCACCCTTGACCTATCAATTTCCAAAGGTGGAGTCTAGACACCTGACTCTGAGGCTATTTCAAGATCCAGTGCCTCTTCAGTGCTCCCAGGCAGAAGTACCACACCATTAATTGGGCAGTAAGAAGTATGTCTCATAATCAGGAAACCAGCCCCACCCTTATCCCAAACACATCCTACTGAGAGCCATCCTAGAAAACTCCCATCACATTTCTTGCCAACCTTTCCCACACACAAAGACCCCTCGCTCAAGAGGCTTCTGCCTTGGTCAGGATGTGACAGGTCTTTTTTGACCCTTTTTCTCCTATAGTGTGACCTTTAAGTTCTGAGGCTGCTGTGCTGAGCATGCTCTTTGATGATTTATTAGTTTCTTTAGGTAGGTATCTTTCTGTGAGGATCATGTCATTTGCAAAGCACATGGCGGAAGGGAGCTTTAGCTAAGAGATGGCGATCTAAACTGCACTGGGTTTTGCTTTGGCAAGAACACTAGATAGATGCCTTTATGTTGAAGTGGGTCTCCTCCCTCAACTTTTAAAAATACTGTTATCCAATAGGTGTTTCCTGTAAGGCACATCTGTTTTTCATAACATCAGAATGAAGAAAGGCTTTGTCTGTGACAGCTTGTATGTATAAACCACGCTTTTATTATTGTGGGACTGTACAGTGATTGGTGTGCTATTCTGAGTCTAATTAAAATGCACTTGGAAGCTGAAGAAAGTGACCAGACGAGAGCAATCATAGTAGCTGTAGATTTGAGTGCTAAGGACAGAGAGGAATGAGTCACCTACCTGAAGGTAAGATTGCTACTTCCAAATTGTTTTCAAAGAGTCCCTGAAAGACAGTCACCACCAACTTGGTCACATTACATAAACATAAAAATCCGAGGGACAATGTTTGGGATGATATTGATGGAGAGAAAGAGGGTTCTATGAATGAATCGCATAGCCAGTTCTCCAAATCCTGATTTAAAAAATCAAAACCAGACTCAGACATTAGGAGTGTTCCCTGGCGAGTCCCTTTAACAAGCTTGGCATCAGCCATCACCACAGGACCATTAAAAGAGAGTCTGTGTGGCTCTTGGAATTTGGTATTGGGGTTTATGACTTAGGGGTATTTAAATTACCAAAAGTCCTGTTAATTTTGATGAACAGGGTAGCACATTTTGGTCAAGCTGACTTTGAGACTTATGTTACATCTTCTGACTAAGTAAATGATCAGCATTCACTAAACCCACTAAGTTTATAGACAGGTCTTAAGTGCAGGGGCCGATATAGCAATTTAGGAATTACCCTCTCTGCCTTTCCAACCTGGTCTCCTGTCTCCCATCCCTCCTACCCCAGCTTCTCTGTCTATATCCTCTCTATATCCCTTGACTTTAGGTCTGATACTTAAATCTAAGTTTGAGTAAGTTCTTTTGTTAGAAAAATTAGGACTTGGGATAGCCATTGAGAAACTAACTTGGTTGAAGAGAGCAAAATTGCTTGCCATTATGTTGGAGTCTGAGCCTTTGGGCCAGGAACTGAATAATAACCTGTATTAATTTACAGGGAAAGACCCGAACCCTTTGGTATGGAGAGTAATGTGTTGTATTTCTCCTAGAACGTAGAATAACATCGTTTGTGAGAATGAGAGAGCCTGGAGAATCATCTGCGGGCTTCTCCCTACCTGAGCTGCCATTTTTTACATCTCATCAGACAGCTAGCTGTGTGGCCCCACTTACCTGTCCCTACACTAGGAAAGGAAGGAGCACTGGATATTGTGAGCACCAGTAACTTTAATCTTGGCACTATGTTCAAATGTCAGCTCTACAATTTCTTAGCTCTTTGATTTTTACCCGCAATATAAGGGAGGGTAGTCTTTAAAGTCTCTGGCAGAGACAGAAATGCTCACCAAATATTTCCGTTGCTTCCCATGTCCCCCAACTCCTTAAAGTCAGCAGACCCATGTGACCAGTTCTGGCCAATGGAATGTGCAGGAATGAAGCATGTCACTTTGTGCCAAGGCGGTTGGAGGCTTGGGCTTGATTTTCTATTCCTCCTTTGTGACTGAGGAGGATGCATGTCCCAGCTGTTAAGGCCATAAGAGCCTCTGTCACCTCAAGACACTGAGTGGCTGGGTGGAGCAAAAACACCTTTCATGTGAGTGAAATATACAGTGTAGCTGAGAAATAACCTGAGTGGTGTTCAACTGTTGGGATGTTGAGGTTGTTTCTGCAGTCTAAGCATAGATTATTCTGGAGTCTCATAGACCCGAGGCCATACTCCTTATGTTATTCTCCACGTGGGCTCAAGGCACTAATGCGGTTTATATCTTGGTTTTATTGCAGCCTAGTCCCAAATGTTCTTAGACTAACTCTCCGTTCTCCCTATTTAGGAATTTTCTAGATGAGCCAGAGCAAGATTTTGATCAGCTTGATAGCACTGGCATGTTTCACTAGTGCAGAGCAACACCTTTGGACAAGGTGATTCAGGTAAGTGATCTTGCACCAAATCTCAAATGAGTTAAAACATCCCTTAGAGTAAATGTTCTTCTGTGAGCCATAAACGCCAACCTTTTCTCTTTGTAAATTGTGAATCTGAAAAAATAAAATCCCGCATACCTCAGCGGCTATATGAATGCTAGGCAAGGTAATACACACGGCGTTTGAAAAAGACTGTGTGAATAATATGCTGGGATTTAAAACATTTATATGTCTTCAACTGTTTTCTCCCTCTTCTAACAGTTTTGCTAATGCAGTTGAATAGAATAATCTTCTGAAGCTTTGCTGCTTGCTAGTAAATCTAATCAATTGGAATGTACCAGGGAAACCTACTATTTACAAGGATTCTGCAACATTTTCTTTGTTTTAAAGTAAATAAGCATTTTCCTAATTTATTGGCTTTCTACATTTTTATTTTAAAGATGTGGGGTACAATTCAGGGTCAGGTATACAAATGGTCATTGTACAGATAAGGTTTTGGGCCTCACTTCACCTGCCTTGAGATCAGGTACCCTTATGGATAAAGGGTGCCCGCCGCCCTATTCCCCCTGCTGTTCCCACCCACCCCCACCCCGACAGTTTCCCACTACTGCCAATTCCTTTCTTTCTTTCTTTTTTGAGTAGGAGTCTTACTCTGTCACCCTGGCTGGAGTGCAGTGGCACACTCACGGCTACCGCAGCTTCTACCTGTTGGGCTCAGGTGATCCTTCTACCTCAGTCTTCCAAGTAGCTGGAGCTACAGTCATGCACCACCATGCCTAATTTTTTGATTTATTGTAGAGATGAGGTATCACCGGGTTGCCCAGGCTGGTCTCGAACCTGTGGGATCAGGCAATTCTCTCACTTCGGCCTCCCAGAGTGCTGGGATTATATGTGTGTGCCTGGCCTCTTACAGTATTAAGATAATTGTTCAGGGTTGAAATTGGATTTTCGGTAGTGGTTTTTCTTAAAACTGGTTATACTTATATTTAACACATGAGCCTCCTAAGTGCTGCATAAAACCTGGGTGAATTCTTATAGTTACTATAGTTCTGTCCTGTCTCTCATTTCAAAAAGGAAAACAGCTCGCTGAAATGCCTGCAACGAAGATGTAAAAAATCCTGTGTCCTAATTCAGGCGCTGTTACCTGCTTTCTGGATCCCCTTCTACTCTAATTTTCTGGAGTTAGAAACTCAAGTATAATCTCAGTGGTTTATCTTATACACAGAAGCTGATAAATTTAACTAATAAAAATGACAGCTTGCATGCTGTTTGACCCCTATATATTTTTATCACCTAGGATGAATTAATAATTATATACATATATATATTTATATACACATATTCAGATCTTTGCTTTCCAAAATAGTTTATTTTATTTTTCTGTTAACTGCACACATTCACACACATAACACCCTTGTAGCTCAGCGCCAGAGTCCTGACAGGATATGTTTCAATTTTTGTAAAAGCATGGTAAGTCATTTGTTCAGAAGTACAAAACTGTCAGAGCTGTCATATCAACTGGAAGACTATTCGGGTGTCTGAAATTCACCATTTTAGCAATTATGTCTTAGTCTAACTATGGAAAATAAACATTTGTTGAACAAGAAGTCAAACATGTTTTCAGTGGAAGGCAAATCTTTAGAAAGATTGAGAAGTTGATTGCAGATTGAGACGTCTGAGACCGAGTAATGGAAATATCAGACATTTTATTAGGTCATATTTATTAAGTACGTGGAAAGGTTGCTGTGATAGATATTTCCCTTATGATACTTTATATGGAATATAGTTCAGAATACCAATTGAGTCTTTTGTTTGGGATGCCTTCTAGCTTTAGAATTGCTAAGAAATGCCTTCTGGCTTTAGAGTAAATCAAAAAATTAGCTGGACATGGTGGAGATATGTGTCCTCAGAGGAGATATGTCTAGATTACAAAATTCAGGAAGCCTTTAAACTTGACTTCATTTGCAGAAGGTTCAAATGGAAGTAGTCAATTTGTGTTACTTTGAACAAAGAGAACATCTTCCCCTTCCGCCCCAAACCATCATCTTCCTTAACTGGGAGTCTGTTTAGTGTCACAGTTTCTGTAGAAATCACCTTTCTAGCTGTGTCCATGAAAGCACGCCACCATGTATCTTGTTTGTAATTGTTTAGTTCCACTCAGAAGAGCAATTGTTGAACTTCAGGCATGTTACATTAAATACCAACAGAGGCTTCATTATTCAACTTAAAACTAATTGGATTAACTAGAGACAATTAAGTAACAGATTTGGTTATGATTCATATCATTCTAGGAAGGCTCTCCAGAAAGTAGTTTTATTTTTCTCCTAGGGAGATTCCTCATGGAAAGCGTACAGGACAGTATTTCCCAATATATGCTAATTTGGTAAACTCTGATTGTTGAAATGTCAGCTGCTATTTATCCTGTTAGATTTTGTCAAACCTTGTTTTATGGCAGCTGGCCATTTAACCCAGGAAAGGACTGTCATAAGAAAGAATGATAGATTCATTTGAAATATTCTGAGTCACTGTGTACTTAGGAATGCAGAACATTCTCTAATTGAAATTTAACTACATTTAACTTATTTTCTACCAGTTTCCAAGTGCCTTCCTTTGAAAATATAAAAATTCAGTAAGTTTCAGATTTGATTAATAGTTACTGAACAACTGTTAGTGAGTCAAGTAATATATGCTTTCAATATAGTATTTAATTTTCTTATTATTGTAATTAAGATTAATTTGGGGTTTTTTTTTTTACAATTTACAACATTTAAAAGTTGAGGAAGGCCGGGGGCAATAGCTCACACCTGTAATCCTAGCACTTTGGGAGGCCGAGGTGAGAAGATTGCCTGAGCCCACGAGTTCAAGACCAACCTGGCCAACTTGGCAAGATCTCATATCTACAATAAATCGAAAACTTAGCCAGGCATGGTGGTGCACGCCTGTAGTTCCAGCTACTTGGAAGGTTGAGGTGGAAGGATCACCTGAGCCCAGCAGGTCAAGACTGTGGCAGCCGTGAATGTGCTACTGCACTCTAGCCTGGGTGACAGAGTGAGACTCCAACTTTAAAAAAAAAAAAAATTGAGGATCAGAGAAGTTAAGTAATTTGTTCAGACATTTAACTAACAATAGAACCAGAATACAAAATCATGTCTTCTGACTCCAATTCCAGTGCTGTTTTTATGACAGCCCAATACTTATACCTGCTAAGAAATCAGCCAATAGGCTTAAAATAAGTTTTCTCCAGGAATATCATTTTTAAAGTCACATTTATTGTTTTTTTGAGTCTCTGGAATGCAGGGAAACCTAAATATATGTCATGCATATTTTTTTGTTTTCAACTTAGTTATATAGGTGAGATGTTAACAATTGGCAATGCTGATAAAAGTATGAGACATATTTAAGTGTTTGAGATCAAATAGAATTTTCATAACCTTTATGTTCCTTTTGTGCACTTTGCATGATTCTTTGTCACAGGAAAGTGTCTATTTAATCAGTTCAGTGTATTAGGTTGGACCATATGAAACTGCCAATGTTCAACCATTTTTGACCCATTAAAAAGGAAAATTCGTATGGTTCAAACTAATGTATGAAAACCCACTGAATACTGCAACATGTTATACAATTTCAGTAATTTTCAGGGCTCCCTAGAAGACATAAGTTTAGCAATGAAACTTGAAATGTCTCATGTTTCACTGACTCTTACTGTAGCACACATATATAACATAAAAAACTTACATAATAAAAAATTAAGAGATATTTTCATCATTTGATTCTATGACTTTTTTTTACTCTGAGGAATGATGCTAATCTGAGTTTTGATTGGTGCACTCCAGGCTAATAGAAAAGTTAAAAAAAAAAAAAAAAGTAAAATAAGAAGAAATTCCATAAAAGATAAAAGATTTAATTCCACCACTTAAACACAAGTCCCATTTTAAATTTAATTTTCAATAGGATTTGGATAATTCTGACCGGACTCGGTGGCTCATCCTATAATCCCAGCACTTTGGGAGGCCGAGGCAAGTGGATTGCCCGAGACTGCAGGTTCGAGACCAGCCTAGGCAACTTGGCGAGACTTTGTCTCTACAATAAATAAATAAAATTAGCCAGGCACGGTAACATGTGCATGTAGTTCCAGCTTCTTGGAAGACTAAGGAGGAAGAATCGCTGGAGCCCAGCAGGTAGACGCTGGGTTGAGCCGTGAGTGTGCCACTGCCCTCCAGCCTGGGCGACAGAGTGAGACTCCAACTCAAAAAAAAAAAAAAAAAATTTGCATAATTCTATTCACTTTATCAAGGTACTGCTGTGAATATACCTGCAAGAGCTGGGATGAGAACAGGGAGAGCCCACTTTGAGGGTCTATTACCCAGTTTATTAGAATGACCAGACTATGGCATACTTATCCTTAGAAACAGAGTGACAAGTCAAAGCATGAGTTTCAGAACCACATTGTAGCATGTGTATTTGGAAACGCCCAATCAACCCTGATGGGCCTTTGGAACTTTGTAATGCCCTTGAGAGCTAGCAACTACACCCAGCAGGAGCTGAAGGACATTGTGTTAATTGGGTCTCTGGATTATCTGAAGAGAGAATGGAGATTCCTTCAGAATTTTCCCCAGATATATATTCTGCCTGTAAGTATCACATAAGGAATGGCAAATACTCATAATACTTATAAGTACTTATTAGTATTATAAATACTTATACTACTAATAGTATTATAAGTAATACTAATACTTGTAATACTAATAGTGCTATAATTAATAATAGTGGTAATAATATTTATAGTAGTAGTAGTTTGCAGTTATATAGTGCTTACCAGGTATTAGAAACTGTCCTAAGTATTTTATATATATTAACTCATTTAATCCTCAAAATAACCCTATGGGACAATATTAAAGATGTTGAACTTTAAGCATAGAAAGGGTAAGTGACTTGACCAAGATTGCATAGTGAAATCAAGACGTTGTGGCTCTTGAGTTTATGCTCAAGTAATCATGTTTAACAATCTTTGTAAATAAGAGTTTCTGCATTTCTGAGTCTGATTATACTGTAATGGCTAAATCTAAGCTAATACTGACCAGTCTTTGTAAGGAGTCTTTGTAACTTTTTGTCTTTTTCGGAGACATCTTCTATGGATCACCTAATGTCTCATGGTCCTGTGTAAAAGGAAGGTCTCATGTATAAAGAGGAGGAATTGGGTTTATATTTTTAAGAAATAGACCCAGTTTACATAAATGCCTTTGTGGGTGCAATCATATTTTTCCTGAACTTTCATAGGTCTGTATTCTACTCTAGGCCACTATTTCCCTGGATGGAAAAAGTCCATTATGTGCACTCTGAAATGTACTAAAGCACTTGAGTTATCATGAAACAATGCTGGTAATATGTAAAGAATATTTTTCAAACTTCAAAAATAATTATCTCAAGAAGAAAGTTGTACTTTTTTAAGCCATCATAACATTTCCTGCACCACTCCTGCTGCTTCAGTCCATGGAAAGAAAGGGGAGAAAATAACCAGACTTTGCATATCCAGCTAATGTTAGAAGTATTAGTATTAGTATTAGTACTAGTATTAGATTTTACGCTCCCTGAAGGTGGGACCAGATCTAGCCCTATTTCTCCACAAAAGAAAGAAGCAACTGCCACTTTGCTAGGTAACCTGGAGAGAATAAGTAGGATCCGCTACTAACTAGCAAGATTGTAAGGGTGCAAATTTTGTTCCGTAGATCCATACCCTCTCCATTCTCTAAATTTTTTCCTCACCGCTGTTACCCTGAGTGTACTGCTCTTTTTCGGTTGAGTTATCTGCATGGACTGATGCTTCTCTTTCCCTACTCTTCTTTGTCTCATCCAAACGTGCCCTCAGAAAAGGGTCTTTGAAATGTATTCCCACTCTGATATTAACAATCAGTAAGGCTAAATGCATCAGATATCAGGTAACTAAGTTTTAAGATCAAGTCACTGGAGGCTGGTAAGGCTTTGGCTCCAAAACCATGTCACCCACAAAGACCCAGCACCCTGAGCCATGATAAACAACTTATCCTTCTGACAAGTCCCTCTCTCTCTGTCTTTCTCTCATTAGGGGTCTGCACTCTATTCTGCAGACCAGCATGTGGTCAACATAGAGCAATGTTCCATGTGTGCTGTCTTATTCCCCCCACCGCAGCCATCAAGCAGCCAGACTCTGGTGGACACAGAGACCATCGTGGCTACCCTCAGCATCAGAGCCCTGCGGGTTAGTTCCTCTGTCTCATCATCTTCAGTGCCAGGTGAGAACAACACCCCTGATAGGAAGAAGTTAGGAAGCATGGGATAAGAGTATTAACTCCTCTCTGAAGTACTTTAATTATAAGGAGGCGGGGAGGTAGATGTCCTCTAAGATCTCTTCCCACTCTGAGAATAGTATAATAGGAATAGCCTATGATAGGAATTGTTTGATCCTCTGGAATTCTAAGTCTAATGAAAAACAATGTTCATCTTCTAAGTTGAATGCTCATAACACTGTTTTCCTATTTTAAGGGAAAAAAATCACAAAATTCAGAATTCTTAAGTGCTAAGATTTTTGTTATTATCAGTGAACATAGCAACGGCATATTGTTATAATTCATGAAAGGTATTGTTATTAACCAATTCTCACTGGATCTTACAGATGTTCGAATTACAATTCTTAGTTTCATGGTTGAGAAATGAACTATAACTGTCTTACTTTTCAAGATGACTTCAACATATAAATTCTGGAAGACTAAGATCTTTTCCAACTTCTATAGACTAAAAGTGTCATGCTTTAGGGTGGAGGTCACATCTTTTTTTCGTTTGTACTCCTCTCAGTGCCTAGTACAATTACTATCATTAGTCAATGCTTAAGAAGTATCTGTTGAAGTTTGGGCGCGGTGGCTCAAGCCTATAATCCCAGCTCTTTGGGAGGCTGAGGCAAGAGGATTGCCTGAGCCTGCAGGTTCGAGACCAGCCTGGGCAACATGGTGAGACCTTGTCTCTACAATAAATTTTAAAAAAATTAGTCGGGTATGGCAGCGCATGCCTGTAGTTCTGGCTACTTAGAGGGCTGAGGCAGAAGGGTTGCTGGAGCTCAGCAGGGCGACGCTAGGGTAGCCATGAGCATGCCACTGCACTCCAGCCTGGGTGACAGAGTGAGACTCCAACTCAAAAAAAAAAGGAGTATCTGTTGAATTGAACCAAACGAGCCATGAACTGGACTCCTGAGGGGCTTCCACATATTTCACTGTGTCCGGAATGTACCTATGGTTAATCCCCACTACGAAATTGTTATTTTCCTTCTCCTCAAAATGGGAAAGGACTTATATATTAGTCTGTGGATAAAAATGGACTCCCATCCACTCAACAGAATCTGAAAAGTGCTATTACTGAAGAAATTTTTTGTATGTAAAACAGATTTTCAATTTAAGAAATACAGGTAAGTCACAATTAGAATCTCTTGGAGAGCCGGGCTTGGTGGCTCAGCCTGTAATCCCGTGCCTTTTGGAGGCTGAGGTGAGTGGATTGCCTGAGCCCGCGGGTTCGAGTCCTGCCTGGGTAACTTGGCGAGACCTCATCTCTACAATAAATCCAAAAAATTAGCCGGGCGTGGTAGCGTGTGCCTGTAGTTCCAGCTACTTGGAAGGATTGCCGGAGCCCAGCAGGTCGAGGCTGCGGTGGCCGGGAGCGGCCACTGCACTCCAGTCTGGGCGACAGAGTGAGACTCCAACTCAAAAAAAAAAAAAAAAAAAGAATCTCTTGGAGGCAGCCATTTCCCTTGGGGCTGATCAGTCCTCTCTATCACGATCAGGTATTTACCTGCATAATGAACATTTGTATGCCTAACCCTGAATTGTACCCCACGTCTTTAAAATAAAAAAATTAAAAGTTAAAAAAAAAAAGGATTAGATACTCAGTCCTCAGTTACAGAGCTGTTGATTCACTTCACGTGGCATTTGGAGACGTCAGACTAAGACATCAAAGGCATTGCAAGGCTTTCTGTGATAATGGCTGTGGATAAAAATGTTTCATGAGTCAATTTGGGAAACCAAAAGAATTCTCTCTGACTTCTAGGCACTGTTGTTTAGGCAGGAAAATTTAAGGATACTGGTACAAGGGAATTACAATGTGGTCTGTTATCTATTAGTAGGTGAATGAGTCCACCGCTAGATACTCTCTCACTAAGAAACCAATCCCGACTCAGCATTCAGAGTTTCAGGGTGTTTCGCGAAACAGAGCTAATGACAGAGCACTTCAGGAATATCCATGTGCCATGAACAACCAGATTAAGGAAGTCTGAGCCCTGCCTCTGCTGAGGAGATCTGAAGGTCTTTGAGGGTGTTGTTGGCTACTACCACCGGAGTCCTTAGCTTAGGAGTTAGGGTCACTCTTCAGATTCACACATGATTTGTGTGTGTGTGTGTGTGTGTGTGTGTGTGTGTGTGTGTGTGTGTGTGTGTGCGCGCGCGCATGTGCATGCTTGTAACTTGCTATAATTGGACAGAGAAGAAGTATTCGTTTTTTGTTTTTGGGTTGGAGTCTCACTCTGTCACCCAGGCTGGAGGGCAGTGGCACACTCACAGCCATCCCAGTATCGACCTGCTGGGCTCCGGCGATCCTTCCGCCTCAGCTTTCCAAGTAACTGGAACTACAGGCACACGCTACCACACCCAGCTAATTTTTTATTTATTATAGTGAAACGGTCTCGCCAAGGTGCCTCGGCTGGTCTCGAACCCGTGGGCTCAGGTAATCCACTCATTTCGGCCTCCCAAAGTGCTGGGATTACAGGCTGAGCCATGGAGCCTGGCCAAGATATTTGTTTTAAAAGCAGTATTATCCATGTACAAATGAAAGTGCACGCACTGTGTAATCCTGGGATAAACTGACAATACCATAAGCCATCTAGTTGATTATCTGGGTGAGTAGTTCTTCCTATTGTCATTATTATTATTGTTACCTCCAGTATAGGTTAGAAAAATATAAACCTACAATTCTAATTTTGCTTTCCTTTATATCTAGAGCTTTTTCACTTTCACTTGTTTATCCATTCAGCAAAAATATATTGATGCTATACAATGTGTCATGTACTCTGTTGTAGGCAAGAAAGTAACTCTTACAGGAGCAGCCGACTGGTTTTGTAGAAGGAGGTAGAGGGGACAAGAATAAAAAAATGAGGAAGCAAAAAATGAGGGAATTGTAAGTAATTGAATCATCACAAGTAGGACAGTCCCAAACAATAAAAATGTCAATAGCACCAAGATTGAGAAACCCTACCTTAGCCTATCATCTGGTGAACTCTCTGTGGGATCAGAGAGCTTTTCCACATCTTCACAGTCATGATAAACTTACATATGAAGCCAAGCTAGGACTACCAAGGCCATTCCACACAGTGATTCACCAAGGAACATCTTGCGAGGCGAGGGGTGAGGAAGGAACAACAGAGTGAGGGCTCTGAAAAGGGTCTGGAAGCATACCAGGCCTGCCGGACCTCTCCATGGGAAACTTTAAGTTTTTCAGTAATGCTCTAATTACTGCCCTGACACATCACAAGGAGAGCAAGTTGGCATACCGAGGCACCAAACTAAGTAATCTGTGGCCTAATCTAAACATATAACTGTAATTAAGCCTGACAACTTAATATGCTACTGAAATTTCAATGGGTAGTAGTAATCCACAATTAAGCAATCGTTTGTAATAGCACCCTGCCAGCCTGGAAGATTTCAGGCATAATACTGTATACTACTAGGCAGCAAAAATATTGCCATTAGTAAAATATGCCCAGGCTATGATCTAACACATTCAATTTAACCATTGCTCTACAAGGAGGTGGAGTCAAGGCAGAAATTCAGTTGCTGTCCATCAGCTGGCATCAGAAGACTGTCACTTCAGCTGATGTGAATGTGTCTGCACCCAGTTAGAACATTTGACTCTAAAAGTCAAGCTATTCCAAGTCCTTTTTTTAAGCAGGAACTGGAATCAGAAGGTGGGATTCAAAGGAGGATTTCCCTGTAGAGGGATTTCCGCTTTGAGGGAAATGGATCTTAATATCTTACCGAAAATGAGGTCAGAACTTATATTTCAATAAGGCTACAAAGTACAAAGTAGGCACCCTGAAAAGGGCATGGGCTTTGAAGTTGGTGCGAATCAGGGCACCTCATCCATTACTTAAAAAACATGTGATCTTGGGCAAGATATGGAAATCCTGAGATGCTGTTTCCTCATCTTCAAAGGTGATCTAACTATAGTTAATTCACGGGGTTGATGTGACAGTTATATAATTCTTATCTTCCTTTGGTGTCTACTGCTCACAGCAACCAGAGAGCTTTAATAAATATGTGTCAGATACTCTCAGTTCCCTACTTTATACTCTGTCATATTGACCCGTGGCAATGGCCGGAAAGTCACCTAAGATCTTGCAGGCAGGGAGCTTAGCTTTTCTCCTACTTCATCCTGTTCATACTAGCTCTTTCCTGCCATCAGTCTCTTATCTCACCCCCTCTCCCGGGGTGGCTTTTTCTCATCCCTGAGGATTTCATCCCAATGTCAGAGAAGCCTCCCTTTAAACCCTATCTAAAGCCACCTCCCGAACCTCAATCACTAGCCTTTTAAGTTTTTATTTTCACTATCTGAAAGTATTTTGTATTTGCCACATGTGGGGGTCGGGCATGCTGGTGAACACGGCTATAATCTCAGCTACTTGGGAGACTAAGGTGGGAGAATCACTTGAGCCCGGGAGTTTGAGACCAGCCTCTACAAACATAAAAAAATTAAAATTAAAAAACCAGCCTGTAATCCCGCGCCTTTGGGTGGCTGAGGTGAGTGGATTACCTGAGCCCGCGGGTTCGAGACCCGCCTGGGCAACTTGGCAAGACCTCATCTCTACAACAAATCAAAAACTAGCCGGGCATGGTAGCGCACACCTGTAGTTCCAGCTACTTGGAAGGCTGAGGCGGAAGGATCGCCGGAGCCCAGCGGGTCGAGGCTGCGGTGGCTGGGAGCGGCCACTACACTCCAGTCTGGGCGACGGAGTGAGACTCCAACTCAAAAAAAAAAAAAAAAAATGCGGTTTGTAACTGGGGAAGGGACTGCCCACAGTCTAAGTGTGGGTAGATAGTTCTTAAATATTTGTGAGAGAAAGGGAGGGAGGGATGGAGCGACAGAGAGGATTAGCTCTATTTTGGAGTCACAGATGTGGAAGAAGTGCCTTGTCTCCTAAGGCAGGAGAAAATGTCTTTATACACTGAACACAGAGGTCAAGGGCCCCAAGTGGCATCCCATCCCCGTCTCTAAGATGCCCCAAGGCCTTCCAGGTGGAGGCAAGCTTGCCAGAAGTGAAGGCGGCCAGTTCTACCAAGACATGAGCAGGGCCTCATTCCAGAGAGGAGCTCAAAAAAGGCAGGGAGTACCAGGAGCCAGTTAGTGGCAAAGTGTCCAGAAGCACTCACGGAGCAGCCTCGTCCATTCATTGGTCGTTAGCTAAAAGTTTTTCAAGCAAATTGATGTGGGTTGAGCCACCACCTGACTGAGCCAATACCTGGCACAGCCACTCTATGGAGAATAATCATATCTTAGTTGTGATGTTAATAAGGAACTACTGTAAGAGCTGTGCCCCTTTTGTAATTCATTTGAAGTACTATCTAGAAAACACACATCACTGTGTGTGGTGGCTCACTCTGTAATCCCAGCACTTGGAAGGCTGGGGCAAGAGGATTGCTTGAGTCCCAGGAGTTCAAGACCAAACTGGGCAACATAGTGAGAACCCCATCTCTACAAAATAAAGATAAAAACATTAGCCGGGTGCGGTGATGTGCACCTGTAGTCCCAGCTACTTGAGAGGCCAAGGCAGATGGATTAATTGAGGCCAGAAGTTCAAGACAAGCCTGGGCAACATAATGAGACCTCATCTCTACAAAAAATTTGAAAAGTTAGCTGGGTATGTTAGTACACCTATAGTCCCAGCTATTCAACAGGCTGAGGTGAGAGATCACTTGAGCCCAGTAATTTGAGACTGCAATGAGCTATAATCCTACCATGACACTCCAGCCTGGGCAACAGAATGAGTGAGATCCTGTCTCTAAAAAATCAGATAAAGATAACTTTAAAAAAAGAAAAAAAAATCCATGTCCCCCCCACATTTCTCAAAAAGAGATGCTGAGGAGACCCAAATGATACATTTTTTTCTAAATATAAAAAATGATTTTGGATTTGGACACGAGGGTAACTTCACTAAGATAAAGTACCAAGGCATGTGATGTCCTTCTTCATTCTTCTCAAGTTAAGCAAGCCATTGCATTTGCATTTTTAATTTCTTTTTTCTTTGTTGTTGTCTGTGTCTACAGATGAGGTTTCATATTACCTAGATGAACTTTATGGGAGACTAAAAAATCGAAGAGTCCCCATCCTCACTGAACTGAGTAAGTTGTGTTTCGATGGCAGAATTCAAGGTAAAAACTTTTGTAATGTGCAGTTGACCCCCAGGTTTCTTTTTAGAATCTACAGTCAAAGGACTGTGGAGTCAAAAGAGACCCAGAGCTTTAAGTGCTTGGCTGGATGCTATAACGAACCTTCACCCAATGGCTACAGCATAACAGAGCCCGTGATATCTGGATGTCAGGGTGGAGGGGTACCATCTGCCCTCTTTACTCTTCCGGTTACCAGGAGAGGAAGGGAACTTGCAGCTGGCTCAGTCTAAGTCAGAAGGAGGGGGCTGGATTTGAAGACTGGTAGAAAGACTTCCCTGTACAGGCTTATTGATCCCATGGTGGGACTTTAGGTCAGACACCTTCCTTTCCTGCGGTGATACCAGGGCGGGAGCCAGGGTAAAGACAGGAGAGGCGTGTAGGTTGCAGACTTAGAGGAGATGCTCACTCTTGAGGTCCTTAAATTTTGTGTTCCAGGTATCCCTCTTGCATCATCTTAAGCCCAGCTCTGAGTTATGCTTTCCTAACAAGGCAAAACCTCTCGGAGAAATACAGATTAGGCTGTTATCTCTTGCCAAGGCGTGTAGGAAACTACCCTTGATAATAAGGAGCTCTGGGTACAGAGACAAGGGTGGGGAAGATAGGGAAGGGTGCCCATGTATATTGTGGGGTTGGGGAGCACTGTCGGCACACCAAGGGACGTGCTGGAATTTACTACTGAGCATAGTTGAGGAGAAAATACCAAAGAAGAGAAGAACGATGCCTTAATGCAGAGTGAGGCAGTTCACAGATGATTTCTGAAGCCGGTCCTGGGTGTGCTTTGTCCTGATTCTATTAAACAGCAGAATGCTTAATAGGCGTCTTATGATTTAGAGCATCTACATCAGTGGGACTTACGCCAAATGAGATGAACAGATCTCTTAGCCGTAGAAATGAAGAGAGGGAACTCAGAGAGAATCAGCTGTAAGCTAGAAGCAACGGTGCAGCCGGTAGGAGACAGTCTAGTCACCCTGGAACTTGGAGCAGACAGTCTTCGGCCCTTCAGGTGTGCACAGTTGGCTCTCTCTATTCGTGGGGAATTGGTTCCAGGACCCACCTGCCACTCCACACCCCTCCTCTATTTCTTGCAGATACTCAAATCTGCAGAGCTCAAGTTCCTTTTATAAAATGGCAAAATGCAATCAACCCTCTGTATTCACTAGTTTCCATCTACTTAATCCATCCAAGGATTTGCATGGTAAGTGTTGTCATTGATTCTGTGTTATAGATCAAGTAGCTAAGACCCAGAGAAACAGAGATAAACAAGTATCAGAGCAGGGGGCCATCTAAAGCAGTCTGACCCCAGGTCTGCTCACTTTCCCTATACCTGAAATGCTAAAGAAATCTGCTCAGTTCAGCTAAAATCAGGCAGAAGGATTATGTATTGGGTCTAAGAATCCGACTCTACTAGCCAGTAGAAAATTCTTGCATTTTTTTAGCCTAGGGATCTGGTGAGCAGTAGATTATAGCAAAAGAGAACCTATTAATTCTGGAACATTCCAATGGGGCATATGGGCATTTGGGAATCAAAGTAAAGTCTAGCTTGGGAATGAGTAATCTACTTGTTGGTGCGGTGTCTTTTGGTTGAGTTTTGATTGGCATTGCATCCGGCTGTCCAGTGTTACTACTGGGACAAGCCTTTCCAAGGAAACATCTTTTGTTGGTTGAGAGGACATCAGCAGAACCACCTCCATGAGGAGCACATTCTTCTAGGCCTCTATGCCTGGTGTGTGTGTTAACTAACATGTGTTGCCAAGGAGGATATTTGCATTCCAGGTGCAAGCCTCATCCAAAACCCCTACTATGGTCTGGTCCTTTGCATGTCTGTGGACTTGTGAGTGATTACAGGCCCAGGAAACTGCTGCTGGCAACTTCCTATGAGCATCAAAGAGAACAGTAGACTGGTCCCCATGCCTCTCCTTTCTCTCTCCGCTTATGCTTTGTCCTCACTTTATTTTTTATCCTGAGTAATCATAGAACCAAACAGACTGTTTTCTTTTGACTTGGCTGACCCCATTTGCTGCTGCAGGGTTTTGAACCTGTTTTCTATTATTAGTGACCTTGTTGGCTATAGCCCGAGAGCAAGGTCAAGACAAGTGCTTGGGATCATGATCGGTTTCAGAGTGGGAGGTCATTTAACATCCCAACTCATTATATGCCTTGAAAGTTAAATTTCCCAACACTTGGCACTTCGTTAATTTGTCGTGGTCACCTAAACAGCAATGGTAACAAAGACAGGCACAACAACATGCCACACCACACCCACCAAAGGATCTTGAAAGTGCCAGAGTGATAAAAAAGAATCACTGAGATCAGAGTCTCAAAACTAAGTATACACTTCATTCCTGAGCCCCTTGACATTGCCACCATAAAGACAGAGGGAATGACTATAGGATCCAGCAAGCTTCTATGACAAGGAAGGCCAAATGACAATCCAGTGAATGCCTGTTATTTCTTAATCAAAGTGCCCAGCAGACATTCGTCTTTCTCTTCTCTCCTCAGCCAAGAGACACCTTTGGGCAACTGTTCTGCAGCTCATTAGATAGTTTTGGAATATGGTATATTGGGTTTTATCTCCTGGTAGATGAAGAGGATCCAGAAAACAACCCAGAACACAAAAAGTGAGTATGCTAGTTGGAAAGTGTTAACCACCCACCCAAGCATTAAAACCAAAACTACTTTATTCAATATGAAAGAGAAGACCAGAGCTCCGGACCTACAGTTGCAAGGAAGGGTGCGGGGGAATTAAGAATGATGTAGGAATGAGGAGTGAATATAAACAAGAGGAACACCACTAATTAGGGTTCAATTCATATGGGCCATGTAAAGAGAATGGAATTTCAGTTTCCAGTGAAAATTGAAATGAAGACCTAGATTTTATTTTTTAATTTTTTTCCTCTTTTAATGTTTATTTTTAAATTGTGGGGTACAATTCAGGGTTAGGTATACAAATATTCATTGTGCAGGTACGCTTGTTGATGAGGTGTGCCCCCCTTCCCCAGGCAGATGTCTGCTACTGTCAATCTCACCTCCCCGTCCCTCTCCCCCGCTGCAGTTTCCCGCTACTGTCAATCCTCTTCTTAATAGTATTACAGTAGTTGTTCAAGGTCCACTTATGAGTGAGAACATGTGATACTCAGCTCTCTGTTTCTCTGAGAGATCACTCAGTATCACCATCCAGGTTGCTGCGAAGTTCATGATTTTGTTCTTTATGGCTGCATAATACTCCATTGCGTATATGTACCACATTTTTTTTAACCAGTCTCTTTTGATGGACAGCATGTTGGTTCCGTGTTCTTGCTATTGTGAACAAGGCTGTGATAAACATACGTGTGCAGATATCTTTTTTCTAGAGTGATTTGAGTTATTCCGGGTATATTCCCAGTAGGGGGATTGCAGGGTCATATGGGAGGTCGATTTTTAAAACTTTTAGGAATTGCCACACTGATTTCTACAGAGGCTGTACTAGTTTACACTCCCACCAACCATGTAGAAGTGTTTCCTTTTCGCCACATTCTCTCCAGCATCGGTTATTTTTTGAGTTATTGATGACAGCCATTCTGACTGGAGTTCGTGGTATCTCAGTGTGGTTTTGATTTGCATCTCCTTGATGACTGGTGAGGCTGAACATTTTTCCATATATCCATTGGCTGCTCTTATGTCTTCTTTTGAGAAGTGTCTGTTCATATCTTTTGCCCACTTTGTAATGGGGCTGCTTGTTTTTTTCTTTTCAGCACATTTGAGTTCCTTAGAGATCCTTGATGTTAGGCCTTTGTCAGACATGGAGTTGGCAAATATTTTTTCCCAGTCTGTGGGCTGAGACCTAGATTTTAAATTAGGATTCTTTTGTAACTTACCCCTCATCCGTGTCTGTGTAACTTTTGAGAGCTGAAAATCACTGTCTACGTTGGAAAGATTTACTCGTCTTCTGCTGGACTTATTGGGTAAATATTGATTGAGTGCTGCTTTTCTAACCACTGTGCTTTGTACATAGAAAGCGTAGTAGTGATATGTTCAGATTTCAGTGTGCAGTAAGATGATTCTGACAGCCATGGGAAAGACAGAGGGCATGTGTGTGGAGCGCGATAGGAGAAGAGCGAGAGGGTGAAGTCTAGAGACAACTCAATCATGTAGGTCCAAACTAAGATCCTCACAGTGGGAGTGGACAGCATTCAGGCGAGAGAGAGAGAGAGAAAGTAAAAGGAATGGGATGGAAAAAGACGGATGAAACCTTATTCCAAGGAGAAAGGAGAAGTGGAGTGGTCTTAAATAGCAACAACAGTTTTTCTGCCCATAGGAGACAAGAAGGCAAAGAATGGATGCCAAGGCAGATCAGGCTCTAGGCAAGGGCTGTGTTTCCAGGAGTTTGTATTTGTCACTAGGAATTCTCAATGCACAGCTACTGCGAGAGAAAGATGGAAGGAGTATATCACAGGAAGTTGAGAAAGAGGTAACAGTTTAATTAAGTTTCTGCAAGTGGAAGAGGAGACTTCCTGTGGATTTTTGAAGCAATGCTACACCATAAAGAGAACAGACAAGAGACTGAAAATCCTGATGAAGCTAAAAGTAGATATACTCGGTGTAAGAGAATGAGAGAGAAAGAATATGGGAAGTTGTGGCCAGAGAGTGAGTTACTGAATCTTAAGATTTTTGGAGGTGGGACAGTGTTGGGAAATTATACAATCTAGGAGGTGGCCTGGAAAGTGACTTGGGGAGAGAAATGTCATTGGGATGTTATAGAAATGCGTCCGGATGTTGGCATTGTAAACCACATTGACATTGCTGACCTCTAAGATGATGGAGGAACTAGAGTTTGAAAGAAAGTGTGTTCTAAACGCCAAATGCCTAGATCAGCATGGCGGTCTGTGGATGACACTGATGAACCAAGAGGGAAGGAGAGATGGCTATATAGCACTCCCCCATGACAGTGGGGGAAGAGTGATGTTCTAGAAACAACATTGAGAGAAACATGAATGATGATGATATGCACTCTCGCTCTCTGTCTCTCGCTCTCTGTGTGTGTGTGCGTGTGGTGTGTGTGCGTGCGTGTGCGTGTGCGTGCCTGCTGAATCCATCTCTTCCCCCCCAATCCTCTGGACAACCCGTGCAACTTGGTAATTGGAAAAAATATGAAGCTTAGGCTTGAGAGGCTCTCAGGTGGGCAAACGATATTTCTGTTTTAAATGGAATATGTGATCTTGCTTAGAAGATCTTCTTTAGACTAGAATGGAGGCTACAGAGGACTCAGCGGGAAAGATAGGAGTGTGTTGACAGTAAAGGAAGGTTAGTGGTGTCTTGAGATCCATGTTAGGAAAGAAGAGATGGTCACTTGGGCAGCAGTGAGAGAATGCAAGATGAAAGTCATGCAAGGTTATCCTGCCTCAATGTTCCAACATGAGCACTGGTGTACTAGTCAGTTTGTCTGACATTTACTGGGGATTTGCTATTCCTGAGGTTGTATTAAGGCATCCCGCTTCCCTACAGAGTCTTTCCAGGCAGGTCCAGGCTCTGCATGTTCTTTAAGATTCATTGATATTTGCTGTTTGCTTACCCATCAAGGTTTCAAGTAAAACTTCTTATTTATCTATTTTTTAATGAGAAGTTATTTTCTTCACAGGTCAGGCTACATTCTGTGTGAAAATCAGTGGCATAAGCATTAGGTTAGCATCGACCTAAACCAGGATGGAAATAGGTGAATATATGTAATCTTCTGATTTGACAAAGCTTGGCTAAGTGCTCCTCTTTGTACCAGCTGAATTCATGAGTGTGGTGTCTGTTAAAAGCAGATAAGCCTAGAGCTAGAAAGGCCATTAGATATCAACCAGGCCAAACCATAGTCTGACTCCTGTCCCGTTAAAGTGATGAGAAGAGCAAGGCCCAGAGAAGGGCGATGTCATGCCGGGGGTCAGAGGTTGTTGGATTCAGAGGCAGGGATGAAAGGCAACCCCCTAATTCCTACTCTAGAACCTCTCTTATTGCACTTATTGCTACAAGTATTTACTATTGGTCAGGAACCAATGAAGCAAATCAAAACAAAAACCTCTGGCCACTGCCTGTGGCCACACGGCTCCTGCTGTCCAAGCTCACAGCACGCACCTTCGGTTTATGTTACAGGTTCATGATCACCCGGCCACCCAGTGAGTTCAAGTTGCTGCCCTCGGACCGTGTGTTTTGCACCATTCCTTTCGGCACTGCTTGTTCTAAAAGGGATGGTGGGCCTTCGTCTGAAGAGCTATATGAAACATTAAAGATAGTGCTGCTGACGCCAGAGATGCGTGCAGATGCAAACTGTCCTTCCACAAGTGTCTCAGTTAATGAGACTACCCCACAACTGTTGCATGTGCCAGTCCATTTTTTGGAGCCAACAACTAGCTGTCTTTCTGTATCTAAGCAAAAAACATTGAACCAGGGCAGTATAAGCGACATTGAATCATCCCACATACTTGGAGGTGACAAATGCGAAAGAAAACGGAAAGGATAACAGAAAAGAAAACAGCAAGGAAAGCGTAAAGGAATATAAAAAAGGGTCCTCAGAAGAGGAGGAGGATACTTCTGTCTACTCAAAGCCAAAGTAGACCTGCCTGTGTTCTCTGTTTCTAACTGGCTGCTTACGAAGCATCTCCAGAAATGGTAACTTTGAACAAGGAAAATAAAAATGGAAACATGGCATTTTCGTGCCCATTGCTTAGGGTTCAGCGGGCCCACACGGTTTTGGAAGAGACAAAGTCTAATCGAGTCCCACTGGATCTGGTATGGTGATAAAGAAATAGACAATAAATGCCTCTGTAAGGAAAGTTCATTGCCCTGATTCCTTTGGTCAGAAAACGTATTTGTCTGAGATGTGTTAATGAACTCCTCCAGTACTTGCTGGATCCCCCAGCTCAGGAAATACAAGTAATCAAGATAAAATGAGAATGACTTAGACAGGAGATAAGAAGTAAAGAGCTCCCACAAATCAGGAATCTTTTTTTTTTTTTTGAGTTGGAGTCTCACTCTGTCGCCCAGACTGGAGTGCAGTGGCCACTCCCGGCCACCGCAGCCTCGACCTGCTGGGCTCCAGCGATCCTTCCGCCTCAGCCTTCCAGGTAACTGGAACTACAGGCGTGCGCTACCATGCCTGGCTGGTTTTGATTTATTGTAGAGACGAGGTCTCGTCAAGTTGCCCAGGCGGGTCTTGAACCCGCGGACTCAGGCAGTCCACTTACCTTGGCCTCCTATAGTGCTGAGATTATATGCTGAGCCACCAGACCCAGCCTCAGGAATCTTATATATTTTCTAAATCCCAGAATAAGCAAATAGTAGATTAGTATATATTTCTTTCTTTTTTTGCCCTCATGCTTTTTGAAATCTCATTTTATTTCTTTCTGTAGGAGGTGGGAAAGACCAGATGGGGTGATGCTGGTTGCAATTGGAAACCAATCTCTCTATAGCTGAGACCTCTGTTTATGCCTGGCACATAGTAGACATTTAATTAAAATAGATATTAGAGTGTCCTGAGACAGGGTTCCTGGATGAAATCAGGTAGATTAAAACATGTCACCTTCTAATTCAAGAATAGAGACATCAATGCATAAAAGCTATACGGCATTTCCCCATGACATGTTTCAAAATAAACCAATCCACTGCTCTATAAACCTTATTTTCTTTTTTTTCTTTTTCTTTTTTTTTTTTTTTTTGAGTTGGAGTCTCACTCTGTCGCCCAGACTGGAGTGCAGTGGCCGCTCCCGGCCATCGCAGCCTCGACCTGGTGAGCTCCGGCGATCCTTCCGCCTCAACCTTCCAAGTAGCCAGAATTACAGGCACGTGCTACCATGCACGGCTGATTTTTTTATTTATTGTAGAGATGAGGTCTTACTGCCCAGGCGGGTCTCGAACCCGTGAGCTCAGGCAATCCACTCACCTCAGCCTCCCAAAGGTGTGGGATTATAGGCTGAGCCACCGAGCCCAGCTATAAACCTTATTTTCAATGAAATCATTTCACCTAGGTATTACTTTGTTAAAATGGTAAACAAAAGTTTAGCACATTTAGAAAGTTTTCACTCCCAACTGGTGGTCTTATAATGATGAACTTGTAAGCAGAGTTCTCTTGCATTAAATATACAACATAAATATAAGGGGGGAGGGAAACCATGTTTCTCATAAATTGTTTTATATAATGTTTATAATATACTTGACATAATGCCTACAAGTGCCAGAGTCAAAAAGCAGAAATATCATTTTCCCACCTGAGAGCCTCTCAAGCATAAGCTGCCACTGCCCTCTAGCCTGGGTGACAGAATGAGATGCCAACTCAAAAAAAAAAAAAGATGCTTCTTCCACTGCTGAAATCAATTTTTAATATCTTTGCTGATTTAGTATTATCACCTCTGTTTTACAAATGAAAAAACGATGTCAAAAGTAGTGTTACCAGGTAAAGTAAAACAAACTCAGTTAAATTTGAAGTTCATATAAACAACAAATAATAAATAACAAATTTCAGACAAACAACATACTTTCAGCATAAGTATGTCCAAATTATTGCATTTAGCTAGTAAGTGACTGAATCAACATTCAAACATGGTTTATTTGACTTTGGGACTTATAGGCATTATACCTCTAAATCTACAGATAAAATAAATAAAACTAAGAGAAAAACAAAAACATACATCCACCGGAAATAAAATTTTGCATTAGTTAAGTGTTGATTGTAAGGAAATCAACTCAAAAAATGTATAAAAAAATAGAGTAATTGTAAGGAAAGTTGCTAACAGGGGTCAAGGTAATCTTTTTAAACATTTTTTTGGAAGCTTACCTAAGTCTTCTTTACCTTTCCCCCTTTTATAGAATTATTTTCTTTATTTATCCACATGAAAGAGGACCAAAAAATTCCAGAATTTTAAAAACTATGTATCTGCCCTTACATGTTTAAACTTTGATCACCTTCAGAGTACTCTTGTTTGATGCAGTACATCTATTAAGATGCTTTTTCTGGCTGAGTGTGGTGGCTCACGCCTATAGTCTCAGCACTTTGGGAAGCCGAGGTGAGAGGATTGCCTGAGCCCAGTTCAAGACCAGCCTTAGGCAACTTGGCGAGACCTCATCTCTACAATAAATCAAAAAATTAGCTGGGCATGGTGGTGTGTGCCTGTAGTTCCAGCTTCTTGGAAGGCTGAGGCGGAAGGATCGCCTGAGCCCAGCAGGTTAAGATTGCAGTGGCCAGGAGCATGCCACTACCCTCCAGCCTGGGTGACAGAATGAGATTCCAACTCAAAAAAAAAAAAAAGATGCTTTTTCCACTGCTCAGAACAGTTTTTGAACTCATCACTTTTGATGTCTTGTAGTACTTCTGCCATTTTTTTGTTTCACCTCTTCCACATTGGAAAAAATTTCCCTTTGAGGGCTTTGTTCAAACAGGGAAACAAAAAAGAAGTCGCTCAGGGGTGAGACTGGGTGAATAGGGAGGTTGGGGCATGGGGATCATGCTGTTTTGGGTCAAAAACTGCTGAACAGCCGGGCTTGGTGGCTCAGCCTGTCATCCCGCGCCTTTGGGAGGCTGAGGTGAGTGGATTGCCTGAGCCCGCGGGTTCAAGACCCGTCTGGGCAGCGAGACCTCATCTCTACAATAAATAAAAAAAAATCAGCCGGGCGTGGTAGCACATGCCTGTAATTCTGGCTACTTGGAAGGCTGAGGCGGAAGGATCACCGGAGCCCAGCAGGTCGAGCCCGCGGTGGCCGGGAGTGGCCACTGCACTCGTCTGGGCGACAGAGTGAGACTCCAACTCAAAAAAAAAAAAAAAAACTGCTGAACTCAGTGCATATGGGCAGGTGCACTTGTAAATCACCCTTCGTGAAATGGGCAAAAGTGTTGAAAGACTCTCTAAATAAGTAACTAAAGCCAAACACAGCCTCTCACAAAGCTAGCTGGTACACTGAGGCAGCTGGGTTCCTAGAACACTTACCTATCAGATAAAGCCTGTACTTTAAGGGACCCGTCCTCCAAAATGTAACTCCAGGTTGTTTTTTTTTTTTGGTTCCCTTCCTTGTATACATGGCAAGATATATCATCCTACGAGTCCAAATTTATAGGTAGAGTTATAAGCATATCAGAGATTTAACTGACTGTCTCTGAGTCTCAAATCCTAATTTCCAAAAGCATGTGACAGGCTCAGCTTTGCCAACTGTGTTTCAACTATTAACAGCTGAGCAGCCGGGCTCCTCTGAAGGGAGGACTGTTCTCAGAAAAGGGAGGATGGCTCATGACCTGGGAAGATGTGGCACAAACGTTGGCTACAAGGACACTCTCATTCCCTTTTTTCCCATTCCCCTGGCCGTTGCATACACATAGCAGGTTTATGAAAAACAAAATATCCCTGAGAAAGAAATGATGGATTTTCCCTGTGAATATTCAAAATCCACAAGTCTACAGTTATATGCATATTGACCGATCTGTTCAGCATCTCATCCTCAGCTCTCCAGAGCAAAAACGTATCCCACAGATAGTCTCATTTCCAACAGAGTAGAGCAACTGAAATGAGAAATACTTTGTTTTTCAGCATTTTAGAGAAATAGGTACTGGAAATTTGACTATTGAAATACTGCATCCTTTACAACTATAGCCAATGTGTGAGCATTCATATTGTCAGTCTTGATAAATAATGTTGGCGGAGTACCCTTAAACTTGTGTGTTAAGTGATTCTGTAACTCCAGAACTAAACTCTCCGCCTATAAATTGCAACTTTTCTTTTTTTTTACTTTTTAAAAAATTTTACCCTCCTTTTCTTGGCGGGGGCCGGGTGTGTAGTCCCGCTCCCCGTTATGTACGGAGGCAGAGGGAAAGGGCTCCAGCTCCCTCGGCGTCATGTCTTCGGTGCCGGTGGCTTCTTGTCCACCGGTTCTATCCTCAAGCGCCGAGACACCCGGCTTCTCAGAGTAGGGCAGCACTGAGTTCCGGCGGGCTCTTCCCCCGCGTGCTCACGTCTTCTTTGGTTTCAGGTCTACAGACGCCGTCCTAGAAGCAGGAGGTTCCACTTCTCTTCCACTTCCCGCTGCAACCAATAAAGGCCGTTCCTACCGTAAGTTTGGGCCTCCCTTTGGTCCCCACTTTGCCTGGTTTGAGATCGGGTACCCTTATTAATATTATGGCCCCTTCCCTCCCCTGACAGTTTCCAGCTACTGAAATGGCAGCATTTTAATCATACACGTCATAGCACCAGATCCTTTGACAGCATGGTGGATATTTAATTCACAATCATTTTTCAAGGCTTATTTAGAAGAACTGGTATGAAGGCAAAGGAGAACAGACAAAGCACTCGACAGTTCACAAACAATGCGTGAGCCAGAAGTTTTTAAGATGGGAGGTGGGGTTGACACTTTCAAAATGGGCTGAAAGCTACAGAATCTTTCCTCAGAAAATTTTATATATGCATATGTTTTACAGAATTCATCATGTAAGTGGGAAGGAGACCATGGATTGCCCTGTGTTCTATCCGTTGTCTTTCAAAATTTCTGATACAGACTTTCTCTAACCAACAGAGTAGTCACCAGGTAGAACATAGGACAGGTGAGTCAGGAGACCTGAGTACTTGTTTTGGATATCTCTTTAAATATATTTTATCTTGGGCAAGTTTGTAAACCTTTCTCATTTTGCTCAGCTCATTTTACTGTTTGTAAAAAAAAAAAAAAAAAATTAAACTGGAAGATTTTGAGAATCACTTCCATTTTCAATTATTCAACTCATTTATTCTCTACCTACTGTTTATCAGGCACTGTGCTAGATGCCAAGGATAGAGCTGTGACCAAGACAAAGTTGCTTTCTCCGTAAAACTTACACCCCAGTTGAAGGAGGCAGAAAATAAGAAAGGAAGCCAGCAGATAGAGCATAATGAATACACCAGAGAATTGTTTACATAACATGAGATTGGAGAGACAGGCAAGATCTGATTAAGACAGACTGCATAGACTATGGGAAAATAGATTCCATGTGATTCTCGATGCAGTAAGAAGCTCTTTAACACTTTTAGATAATGGCATGAGGGATGTGATTTGCAGCTAACCCTTGAACACCACAGGTTTGAATTGCATGGCTCCACTTATATACGACATTCCGTCCACTGCTGCCACCCTTGGGAGAGAAGACCAGTTCCTCTCTTCTTCCCCCACTTCAGTCTATTCAAAGTGAAGATGATGAGATTGAGACCTTTACGATGAACCACTTTCACTTAATTACTATTAAATATATTTTATCTTTTTTATGATTTTTAAAATAATATATTTATAGCTTACTTTATTGTAAGAATATAGTATATAATACATATATAAAATATATTTTTTTTGTTTGTTTGTTTTGAGTTGAAGTCTCACTCTGTTGCCCAGGCTGGAGTGCAGTGGCATGCTCACAGTCACCGCAGCCTTGACCTGCTGGGCTTACACAATCCTTCCGCCTCAGTCTTCCTAGTAGCCACCACGCCTCGCTAATTTTTTGATTTACTGTAGAGATGAGGTCTCGCCAAGTTGCCCAGGCTGGTCTCAAACCCATGGTTTTCAGGCAATCCTCTTGACTCAGCCTCCCAAAGTGCTGGGATTATAGGCATGAGCAACCATGCCTAGCCTATAAAATATGTTATTAGTAAGACTTCTAACCAACAGCAGGCTATTAGTAGTTAAATTGGGGGGGAGTCAAAACTTACATGTGGAGTTTTGACTATGGAGTTTTTGTGTCACTGACCCCTGTGTTGTTTAAGGGTCAACTATATAATTTTTCAAAGATCACTCTGACACTTCTGATTTCAGAGGTATGACTAACTGAATTCAAGTGAATGTTCTTTCTGCTACAAACACTCAGGAATTCTATGTAAATTATAAGACATTTTTAAAAAATATATGATAGTTCTTTTTTAAAAAATGGAAACTCTTAGCCAGAAACAAGCAGGAACTCAGAGGGTGTCTACGAGAGACATAGGACTAATGTGTAGGACTGTTTAGTCAATGGCTGGGATTGTAATGTCATGGAGAGCCATAAGATGTAGATGAGAACTGAGATCCAATTTAACCATCAGCTGTGAAGGACCTGCCCATCTGTGAAAGAGGCAATAGACAAATTCCTTTTGTGGTCCAAGAAAAGAGCAAGAAAATTTACCTCTTAGGGATGTGAGCATGAAAACACCTATCATGAGATATTGAAGCTTCAAGTTTCACATCATGTGCATATTGGTATCCACATTTATATGATATGTGACAGGAATAATTCAATTGTCAATAAGGGGAGAGAATGGAGAAGATAAGAAGTATCTCTTAAAATGTTCAGAATTGATAAAAGACAAGAATGCTGAGATGTAAGAAGTCCAATGAATTATCAGCAGAAAAATTAAGTTACATGCAGACCTCCATATCTATACCTAGACAGAAAAGCAGATTTCCAACAAAGAAATTACCATTGAGAAATTGAGGTTAAAAAAAGGTAGTGGGCCAGAAACACCAAAATGCTGAGGGTAAAATAACAGAAGACTGGCTGGGTGCGGTGGTTTAAGCCTGTAATTCCAGCACTTTGGGAGGTCGAGGTGAGAGAATTGCCTGAGCTCATGGGTTCAAGACCAGCCTGGGCAATTCGGGGAGACCATGTTTCTACAATAAAATATAAAAAATTAGCCGGGCATGGTGGTACACGCCTATAGTTCCAGCTACTTAGAAGGTTGAGGCAGAAGGATTGTCTGAGCCCAGCAGGTCGAGGCTGCGGTGATCACTGCACTCCAGCCTGTGTGACAGAGTGAGACTCTGACTCAAAAAAAAAAAAAAAAAGGAAGTCAAGAAAGTCATATTTTTTCTTCTAGAAATAAGAAAGTCATTTTGACGTACTTACTATGTTTCTGAGGCTACGCAAGAGAAGGAGAGGAAGAACACAAGCTTCCCAGATGAATCTTGGGCCAGCAAGATTGCATTTTAACCAGGTAATTTTGCCTGTCTGTTTCAGAGCATCACACACATTTGGAGGCTACACCACCAGGGAAAAACACGAGATACAGCCATGATAATAGGTGCCGGTTTGGCTGAGAGACACAGGAGTTCCTTAAACCTACATCAAACCACAGAAGAGAGCTCGCCAGAGGCAGTGTGTTGACATAAGCATGACAGGTTATGCTTATGGCTCTGTGTCCCTAGTCTGTCCATTCTTGCCCTCTTCTGTGACCTCAGGTCTCAAGGGCTTATCTGGTATCTTACCACTTTTCTTTGTTTTCTGATCATTCTCTCTAAAATCTTCAAAGACATATCTTACAGTACGGCTCCAACAAGGGTTTTTAAGTGGTATATGAACACTTTTACATTTTAGAACATCTTTAAAAAGAAAAATCATTCTTTTTGCTAGCATCTGTGTGCTAACCACTACTTGCCTAATCCCCCATAATCCTTCCCGTACCCACAGAAGTAGGCGTTTTAATTTCTCTTTTTACCTGTGAATGCCAGATCTTCCTGCACCATTTGTTGAAATGACTATTGTTTCTACAGTGTGTTGCTTTTGCTTCTTTGTCAGAGATCAGTTGACTATATTTATCTGTGTCTACTTTTGAGCTCTCTTTTGTTACATTCATGATTTCATTTATTATTCATTATTCATGATAATCTTTCACCAATATCACTCTTGCTTGCTTACCATTTTTTATAGAAAGTTTTCAAGTTGTATAGTGTGGGTCTTCTGGCTTTGTTCCTTTTCAGTAATGTGTTAGTTATACAAGGTTAATCCCTTTACCTGATAACTTTAGAATCTGTGTGTCAATATCTAAAAAAATAAATTGAAGGAACTTTGATGGATTTTACATTTAGTAAATAGATGAAGTGGGAAGAATTAATATCTTGCTAAAACTGAGTCTTTTCATCAATTAACTTGAAATGTCTCCCCATTCATTTAGTTCTTTGACTTTTTTTTTTTGAGTTGGAGTCTCACTCTGTCGCCCAGGTTGGAATGCAGTGGCACACTCATGGCCACCCCAGCATCAACCTGCTGGGCTCCAGCAGTCCTTCCGCTTCAGCCTTCCAAGTAGCTGGAACTACAGGGGTGTGCTACCACACCCAGCTAATAGTTCTTTGACTTTTTAAATCACTTTTCCTCAAAGAGATCTTGTATATATTTAATTAGGTTGATACCTAAGTATTATTTTGGTGCTAATGTAAATGATATTATTTCTAATTTCAAATTTCACTTGTTCATTGCTGATACACAGAAAAGCAATTGAGTTTTGAGTATTAATCTTATCTCCTAAAACTTTGCTATAATTGCTGACTAGTTTGAAGAGATTTTTGTCATTGTTGATTGTTTTGGATTCTCTACATTGGCAACCATGCCATCTGCAAGCAAAGATAGTTTTATATCTTCCTTTTCCATTTCTATAACTTTTATCTTCAGGTCTTTATGTATTATCTAAAACTTGCAGTATTGTGTTGAAAAGGAATCATGGAAGAAGACATCCTTGCTTGCTCCTGATATTAGTGGGAAAGCTTCTAGTTTCTCACCATTAGGTAAGATGTTACATGTAGGCTTTTGTAGATAATCTTTATTCAGTTGAAAAAAGTTCCCTTCTATTACTATTTTGCTCTGAATCCTTTATTTTTTATTTTTTTAATTTTTAGTTGGAGACTCACTCTGTCACCCAGGCTGGAGGGCAGTGGCATGCTCCCAGCCACAGCAGCCTCGACCTGCTGGACTCCAGCGATCCTTCCGCCTCAGCCTTCTAAGTAACTGGAACTACAGGCACGCGCTACCACGCCCGGCTAATTTTTTGATTTATTGTAGAGATGAGGTCTTGCCAAGTTGCCCAGACTGGTCTTGAACCCGCGGGCTCAGGCAATCCTCTCACCTCGGCCTCCCAGAGTGCTGGGATTATAGGCGTGGGTTTACCATTCCTGAAATGAATCGTCACTTTTTATTCTTAGAATTTTCACTCTCTTTTTACATCCTCCATCTGTTTTCACATATTGTCATTTTTTCCATAAGCCCTCAGCATAGTAATAACAGTTATTTTAAATTCCTGGTATGATATTTCTGACATCCATGACATAACTGATTCTTGTCCTGATGTTTGTTCTGTCTCTTCAAGTTTTGCTTCTTGTCTTTTTGTATGCCTTGTCATTGTCTGTTGAAAGAAAAACGTGGTTTACCCAGTTGAAGCAGCTCTGGTAAATAACCCTTTGGGAATGTAGTGGTTGATTTTATAGGGAGGAGAAGCATTCCTTAATCCTATACGTTGCAGTTTTTTAATGAGCCTGTGTTCCTGGGCTATGAAATTCACAGATGTTTCTAGGTTTTTCACTCTATAGGTGGGACAGGGTGACTGCAGTGGGCTGAAGTTGTGTATTATCCTTCTCCATGTGACTATGGTGGGCTGGAGTTGGGTATTTCCACCCTCTCAGTCAGTTAGATTTTTATAAAACTCCCAATATTTTCGTGTTTGAAAAAACAGTGTCTCTTGAAGGCAGGCCTTTTTAAGAAGAAAAGTATGTTCTTTCATGTTTCAAATGTGCTACTTTTCCTTTTCCCTGCAGAAATAATAAGGGAGTTCTGAGATTTCACTTTGAGAGCCCAAGGGAGCTATGGAAACTCTTATCTACTGGGAGTACCCTCCTTCATGATTGGGATCCCTAGAGATTCACCTTTTAGACTTATCAGCCCAAACCCTCCAGCAATTTCTTAGTTACAGTTGAGGTTTTCCTGCCAGGTCACTGTTTCAGTGGGTTTCTGCTCCTGTTAAGTTGTAATTCTTTGTACTCATTTGTGAATGCCATTATTGGGCCAGTGGTTCGTTGCATGACTCTGCTAGTCTGATGGATCTAGGAACAGCTGTTGATTTTTCAATTTGTTGGGATTTTTACTTGTTAGTAGATGGTTGCAACTTCAAAACTTATTCCATGCTGACATGGAAAGAGGAAATTTCTGCTGTGATTTCTCAGAAGAATTCAGGAACCAAAGCTAAAGATTGGCTCTTTGCTCCTGCGAATATTGAATTGCCCCTGAGTGTTGGGAGATTAGCAATCTATTGCCACTCCCGAATGTGACCTAGTTGGAAAGAATAGAAAAGGCCTGGGAATGAAAACTTCTGTGAATAGCTCAATAGACTGCCTATGGTTGGGATATAGGGAGGGTATGGTGCTGGGGCACTGGGCGGGGTGGGAGGGAGCTAAAAGAACAACTGTTCTGGAATTCTAGCCAGAGCCATAATGCATCCTCACGCAAGCAGTCCCACTAGAGTGTTGTCCCTTGGTACATCCCTCATAGAGCATCCCTCCTTCAGCCGTGGCAAAGCCCTCACTCTAGTTCTCTCACCTGGGAATGATGAGTTGGAGCCATCAACCCACCATTCTCAGTAGGTTCTGTCACTGAGACGCCTGTGTCTGCACTGGAATCCAGCTGGCCAGTGGCACTTCCTCATGTCTGTGCTGTATTCATGGACTGGCTGAGTAGTGTTGGTGGGAAATGCAGGGACATTCATCACCAATGGGACGCTTGCTTTGACAAGGTATCTGAGGACCTGTTTGTCCTCCTCCACCTTCTCCTTCTTTCTCCCTTACCAATTCTTTAATTTTTTTCTTGAACCACATACTTCTGAATCCGTTATTTCATGAAAATAATGAAAGCTCATTCTCTAAAAAATTGAAATATTACAGCACAAAGAGAAACTGCCTCCTCATAGTCCTTCCAAGAGGTGACACCTATGAACTCTTGAAATTGGGGTCAGGTGGCACTTGCTCAGACCTGCCCTGACTGCTAGAGGGTGACACGTCCCTGGAGTGGGCCCTGATTGGCCTCTGGGTCCCCCTTTAGAGCCCTCCCCAGTGCTGCACATGGATTTCTGTCAGGATTGGGTTTAATTGTTAACACGGGACTGTATGCTCTATGTGGGGAGAGGAAGCATGAGTACTTGCTTCAGGTTTTTTGGGTTTTTTTTGAATTGGAGTCCCACTCTGTCACCCAGGCTGGAGTGCAGTGGCAAGCTCATGGCCACCGCAGCCTCGATCTGCTGGGCTCAGGCAATCCTTCTTTCCTCAGCCTTCCAAGTAGCTGGAACTACAGCATGCACCACCACACCCAGCTAATTTTTTGATTTGTTGTAGAGACAAGTTCTCATCAGGTTGCCCAGGCTGATCTCAAACTCCTGGGTTCAGGCAATCCTCTTGCCTTGGCCTCCCAAAGTGCTAGGATTACAGGCTTGACCACCGTGCCCAGCAAAAAATTATACTTTTAATATTTTTCCCAGCCTTCTCCAAAGGCACCTAATTGCCTTTTTCTAGGGTATCCATGCATTGGGGAAAATGAAATGATCAGAACTTTGGGAGCCACTGGAAACTGGCTCTAAACTAACTTGATTACAGGAGTACCAAAACATCACTGTGGCCCTCTGGGCAGTGTAGAGGCTTATGAGGTCATGTGACCAATAGAGCTTTAGTTCCGGTGTATTGCACGCTGAACTCAGGGGCCCCTGAACTACCCCAAAAGGGTTCTTGCTGAAGACAGGCCAGAGTGACCAGTTATCACCTGGGGGACGCTGGGTGTTGAGGACCCTGATCAAATATAGAGGAGGACCAGATATCCAGGGTGGGGGATTTTTGCTAAACTGACTTAGACTTCATTACTAAAACTGATTTTTTAAAAGGAAGTACACGGATATAACAAAAGATTTAGAAACCTGACTAAAGTGTGGTCAAACAAAGAATTATCACCACACAGAATATATGCTGCCTGGACCAGACTGGGCTTCTGTATCTTTCCACCCCACCAGCTTCCAAGAGGGCGTTTTGTCCTGAGCCTCCTGGGTGTTTTCTTGTGTGATCATTTCTAGGAGGGAAAGGCCCTGCACCTTCGCTAGGATCAACTCATTGTCAGCTTTTTAAGCCTAAATCGGGTGGCAGTGCTTCCGTGACAATTTCTGGTATTAAAAATGTGAGGTTCAGGCAACCCCCTCCCACTGTGGGAGCTTTTCTGGCCTCTCGATAAATCCTGCTTTCCAAAAAAAAAAAAAAAAAGTGAGGTTCATTCATTCACCAATTCTAGAAACAAACATAAAACATTCTTTTAAATTGAGACCAGGAAAAGGAAATAGAACCATAAAATGAAACATCCTCAATTCCCTGCATGATCTCTCAAAACCTAAAGCCAAGGAAATTGCCTCAGTAGAAACTTTGGACCTTCTGTTCATCACTGACTACACTCTGGTGGTTTATGCCTGTTTTTCTTGTGTCCTGTTTCCACCTTCTCCCATCCCCGGTCCCTCGGCAGCTGCCGCCTGCCTGTATTGGTCTCACCGCCCTGAAATGAGACCTATGGCTCTGGGCCCGAGCACTCCTAAACTTCATCCTCCTATCCCCAGGACCCACAGAGTATCCAGATTCTATTTTTGAGAACCAACCCACCCTCTGAGCGAGGAATCCGATCTTCCCTTGAGATCATTGCGAAGATGCCAGAGGAACTAACATGTAAGAGTTCATTACAGATCACTGAGTTATCATTCAAGGAGGCAACCATGGCTTCTTTTAAATGCATTTTATATTCATGAGGAGACATCTCACAAAGCTCAGCTCCCTTGTTACCTAATGCAGCAGGAAGCTTGGACACGATTTTATTTAAATTCATTTGTCAGCCTCTGTGTACATTTGCTGCAAAAGAAAGATTCTTGAGTTAATCTTAGATTAAAATGTAAAGGCTAAGTCTCCGAAAAGCAGCTAGGAAAGTCACATGGAGACTGTTTCTAAGGACATGCTCCAATGGTACCAAGCAAAGGACAACGACCACAAAGGTGCAACTTCAGTAATTCTTGATGGCTGATTCATTCACTTGCATAATGAAAGCGTTGGAGGAAGGATGAATCCCTGGGGAGACAGAGGGACACATCACAAAGCGTCAGGAAGTCTCTAGAGCCCCACCCAGCCAGTACTCTTGCCTCCTAGGGTTTGGTCTCAACACAGCTTTTGGAGTGCCTTTTCCCCTTCGGATTCTCCTGAAACCCCCAACTCATCCCACCCTTAAATGGGAGAGAATGCTTCTGCCCTCAGGCTCTGCATTCTTTCATCTAACCCTTTCTTAGAGAAAGATTCACCTCCCCAAGGTAGGAGAGGCGGCCAAAGCTAAACAGGAACCACTAGGTTAGAGTATACTGGCCTTCCCTCCGCCTTGCAGGGAGGGATTTTAGCCCCAGACCCCGGGACTACAGAAAAAGCAGGGTGAGGCGGAAAATCCACACAGGATTCACAAGAACTTGTTTTGACCGGCCCAGCCCCTTAAGTCGGGTGCTTCATTAAGGCTCCCAACCCTCCCCGCGCCATCCTGGGGCATCCGGCTCTGCTCCCCGGGACCCACTGAGGCCGGCGCCAGGCCCTGGGACAGGTTGGGCCTGGACCTCATCACTTGCTGGGTCTGAGCGCCTGGAGGCCCCGCCCAGCGGCCGACGCAGCCAATCACAGCACGGGCAGGCGGTGAGGGCGGGGCCACCTGGGGTACATCTGGGGGTGCTTTAAAGGCCAAGTTGGCAGCATTGGGGCAGCTGCAGACAACTGGAAACCCTACGGCTGTACCTGTGCATCTCTAGGGCCACCGTCGCAGACTCCAGTGAGCTGAGCCACCCCGGGACTCATGCAGTCCATATCGGTTCTGTGTGTGATGCCGTTTCCGGGGTGCCAGGCCGTGGTGACCCCAGAGCTAGAGGGGTGTGACAGTGAGGTTAGACGCCCCCTGGTCAGTTGGAACTGTCCCTCCTTGCAGCTCTGCAAACATCCTGGGGCCAGTTGACTTGATCAGAGTGCAGGAGCAAAACACAGCCGACTTGGGCTGGGACAAATCTTGAAGCTTGAGATGCTTATTCCTGGTACTGGAGGCTCTGACCTCCAGCAGTTCAGCCACTGATCTGATCTCTGGTTTGGGGGAGTGAGTTGGGGTGTTGTTGGCACTGGCCCAAGTGTGGGACTATGGGAAGCTTGGGTGCTCTCCTTCTCAGTTTCTCCTGAGAAGGCGTTCCAGTAAGGCTTCCTCCATGAAGGCAGGGTGGGAAGACACCTCCTCTCACCTCCTGCTGTGTGTTGGCCTAGAAGAAGGAGGGAGGTGGCTTTCTCACTCTTGGGAATCCCTCTGCCCTACTTGGGATTAGAGGTCCTAATTAGTGAGGTTTTGCCTGGGTAATCTCAGTACCATTGGTACAAAATCTGGCCCAACTGATTCCTAATTTTCTGTTTCAATTACTAGAGCTCTGCTTTTCGTATTGGTGGGTCCCTCAAATATGAGGGGAGGACCCCCCCAGAACCAGAATTTATTAAAAATTTTGCATTGACTAGGCTGGGTGGCTCAGTCTGTAATCTCAGCACTTTGGGAGGTTGAGGTGAGTGGATTACCTGAGTTTGTGGGTTTGAGACCACCCTGGGCAACTTGGCAAGGCCTCTACGATTAAAAAAAAAAAATTAGCTGGGTATGGTGGCCCATGACTGTGGTTACAGCTACTTGGAAGCATGAGGAAGAAGGATCACCTGAGCCCAGCAGGTCAATGCTGGGGTGGCCATGAGCATGCCACTGCATTCCAGCCTGGCCGACAGAGTGAGTCTCCAACTCAGAAAAAAATTTTTTTTTGTATTTATTCTTACGTGTTTAAACTTCAGTCACCTTCAAAATACTCTCCATTTGATGCAATACACCTACTGAGACACTTTTTTTCTTTTTTTTTTTAATTTATAAAGATGTGGGGTACAATTCGGGGTTAGGTATACAAACATTGATTATGCAGGTACCCTTGTTGATGAGGTATGCCCCTCTCTCCCCTAGCAGTTTCCCTCAACTGCCAATCCCACCCCCCCTCCCCTGACAGTTTCCCACTACTGCCAATCCCTTTCTTATAGTATTATAATTGTTCAAGTTTCACTTGTGAGTGAGAACCTCTTGTACTCTGTTCTTTGTTTCTGTGATACATCACTGAGTATGATCGACTCTAGATCCATCCAAGTTGCTACGAAGATCATATGTTTGTCCTTCTTTATGACTTCCATTGTGTGTATGTACCACATTTTTTTAAATCCAGTCCAGCTTCGATGGACAACATGGTCGGTTCCATGTTGTTGCTATTGTGAATAGAGCTGCAACAAACATACGTGTGCAGGTATCTTTTTTGTAGAATGATTTGAGTTCCTTGGGGATATTCCCAGTAGGTGACTTGCTGGGTCATATGGAAGGTCAATTTTTAGTTCTTTCAGAAATCACCACACTGTCTTCTAAAGAGGTTGCACTAGTTTGTATTCCCACCAGCAGTGCAGAAGCGATCCTTTTTCTCTGCATCCTTGCCAGCGTTTGTTGTTGTTTGTTTTATGAATGATGGCCATTCTTACTGGGGCTAGGTGGTATCTCATTGTGGTTTTGATTTGCATTTCTCTGATGATGAGTGAGGCTGAGCACTTTTTCATGTGTCTGTTGGCTGCCCGTGTATCTTCTTTCGAGAAGTGTCTATTCATGAGATACTTTTTCCACTGATCAAAAACATTTTTTGAACTAATAAATTTTTATGCTTTTTAATACTTCTGAATTTTTTGTTTCACCTCTTCCACATAAGCAAAGCATTTCCCTTTGAAGATTTTTTTTCATCCGAGGAAACAAAAAGAAAAAGGCACTCAGGGTGAGATTGGGTGACTAGGGAGGGAGACTACGGTCATGATGTTTTTGGTCAAAAACTGCTGGACACTCAGTGTGGTGTAGGCAGGTGCACTCGTAAATCATCCATCATGAAATGGAAAACACACTGAAAGAATCTCAAAAAAAAAAAATTCACTGAAGCCAAATGCAGCCTCTTACCACCAACGCTATTTTTTACGCTGATGCCAATGGGTTTCTAGAACATTTACCCAGCAGGGGAAGCCTGAACCACTAAGAATCCACCCTCCAAAAGATAATTCCGTATTTTGTTTTTTGTTTTTATCCCTTTCCTATGTCCACTTGATCTGTTTTTCTCCAGTCACATTTTCAGCCTCTTCCACAGTCTTTGGGCAAATAATTGGCAGAATAATTTAAGTATTTTTATTTCGGTGGCCTTGATTTCTCAAGAAGTGAATAAGATGGGTATTTGAAAAGACATGATATAATCAGATGCTCACATCCTTCCCCTTCCTAGGTTTTTGAAACATGAATACTTCCCTTATCCTGGCTGCCTTTTGCTTGGGAATAGCCTCAGCTACTCCTACTCTTGATCACAGTTTAGATGCACAGTGGAACCAGTGGAAGGCTGAACCCAGAAATTATATGGACCAATTGGTGAGTCTGAAATGGTCCAGAGGCTCCCCAGAGAACATGATCCTTTCTGTTGGAAGATTATAGCCTGAGACCAGCTTCTAGAGGCCAGCTCTTACCAATACCCTAAGGCAATAAACCACATGGCACCGATTAGGAGCATAATATGGGCACACATCTCTGTTGTGTCTGGGCTTGGAGAACAGCTTTCAGAAGTATCCAGCCTTCCCTGGCCGTGGTTTCTCTTCCATGTCTGCCTCCAGATCCACCTGGTGAACCTGGGTTGGGTTGTTAGTAGAAATAAAGACTATCAATGGCATGTTTGCTTCTAGAATGAAGAAGGATGGAGGAGAGCAATGTGAGAGAAGAATACGAAAACGACTGAACAACACAATCAGGAATACAGGGAAGGGAAACATGGCTTCACAATGGCCACGGATGCCTCTGGGGACTGGGTGAGTGAGGTGTGGACAGGTCGACTCTGTGCTTCCTCCTCTCAGCTCTTTATCAAATAAATCTCTTGCCTTCCAATATTGTATTTACTTTTTCTTGAAGACCAGTGAAGAATACGACCAGAGGGTATGGGGCTTTCAATACCAGAAGCACAGGAAGGGAAAAGTGTTCCAGGAACCTCTTATTACTCATGTCCCTACAAATGTGAACTGGAGAGAGAAAGGTTAGGTGACCCCTGTAAAGGATTAGGTAAGATAGTGTCAGATTCAGACCTCCCATCTCCACATGAAAGCCAGGAAACAATTGACATCTGTGCTTTGATAGACTGACCTGCAGTTCACTGGTTTTTAAACATAGTCACACATGTGAGCTGCTGTCAAAGTCTTGCTATTTGTTTTTCAGGTTACAGCTTTTTTATTCTTTTATCAGGGCAGGTGTGGGGCCTTTTTGCTTTTAGGGCGAATGGTGCTTTTGAGGGACAGATGTTCCAGAAAAATGGCAAACTTGTGTCTCTGAATGAGCAGAACCTGATGGACTTTTGTCAGTATCAAGGTCATCGTGACTGCCTTGCTGGCTCAGTGGAAAATTCCTTTAAGTATGTTAAGCAAATGGAAGCCTGGACACTGACACTGAGGAATCTCACTCATTTGAAAGGATGGTCAATGGAGCTCCCCATCTTGTCATCCCAGCTCTGCTTTTGGAAAGTGGATCGCTTTCAGAGATAACAGAAACCACTTGCAGAATCCACATTTTACGTGGTAAAGTAAACGCTCAGTATATCTGCAGACAGTCAGTACTGCCTTCATAAATTTTGAACTTTTGCACAGTTCTCTGATTAAATGGTTAGCACAGCTGTTCTTGCTTCTGTGTAACATGGAGACTATTGAAAACATTCTATATATACTACCCATGTCTCCATCATGAAAAATGTCTTATGAACAGGCAATCTAGGAGTATCATTGAAGAGATTTAAGCACATTTCTTTTTTTTTGAGTCAGAATCTCACTCTTTCACCCAGGCTGGAGTGCAGTGGCACACTCACAGCCACCGCAGCCTCGACCTGGTGGGCTCAGGTGATCCTTCCACCTCAGCCTTCCAAGCAGCTGAAACTGTAAGAGGGAACAAAGAAGGGGATGTAAGGGGGAACAAAGAAGCGGCTCTGACCTTGCAGCAGGCTTCATAGGCTTCGATCCCTTCCTAGAAACTGTTTTGCAAACGTTGCAAAATTAATAACACCCTTTTCCACTGCACCTACATAATCAGCTACATCTGCTCCTGTAAACTTGCTTGCTTGCCCACCCTAGCAGAATGATGCAATAAGAGCCCTGGAACATCCAAAGTTCTATATTTAGCCCACCAGGATGTAAGTCTAAACTACTTAAGACAACCCTGTGTTGCAGCTGGCCGCCCTTGCTTTGGAATTCATTATCCAGCAAGTGGTCATCGGCCATGGCCAAATCTGACAATAAACCTCTCCTTTGTTACTTATAACTTTGTGTCGGTGTCTGTGATTTAAGCCCTCGGACCCTACTTCAAACTACAGGCATGCACCACCATGCCTGGCTAATTTTTTGATTTATTGTAGAGACGAGGTCTTACCACATTGCCCAGGCTGGTCTCGAACTCGTGGGCTCAGGCAATCTTCTCGCCTCCCCCTCCCAAAGTGCTGGGATTACAGGCTGAGCCACCAAGCCCAGCCTCTCCTTTCCTTTAAAAGAGAGTAATCTGTAGGTACAATCTCAACAATTCTACTGCTAATGTCCCTGGCTTTCTTCACATCATGCCCTCTCTGGAAGACACCCAGATAAAGACTGTGGCAACTGTAGGGCCCACCTCTGTTGTGGCTGATGAAAGCCATGACTATTTCCGGTTGTATGAAGAAGATAAGCATTTTTCTGTGTCTAAATTGATGCAGGGAAAGTGTAAATACACCATGACATAAGAGCATGATGGACCCTTTGAAATGTAAAACTCAATGTAAATATTTAATAACATCGTTGTTCATTGTATACATGGAATATTTGTACTTAATGTTTCCATCTGATATTACTTTGAGCACATCCCAGGAATCTAAGTACCTTATAATTTTTATCAATAGTGTCAGCATTTATTGTATAGTTTAATTTACTTAAATATTCTCCAGTTGTTGAATCTTTAAAAATTTTTCAAAGATTTTTACTTCAGTAATTATATCTGAATTGAGTATCTTGACTCAAGGATTTTGGTGTTCTGCACAATATTTCTAGACACCCTCGGTGTAGAATTAAAAATTTTCTAACAATTGTCTTTTATGCTTCTAGGCAATTTTTTTTAAAGGAAGGATTTATTTCTCCTAATTTTAGATGAGAGCCTAAATCCTCAGCTTGATAACAACAGATATTATTGTTTGTTAAGTCCTATCTGGAATAGATATCATTTCCTGAATATAGACGTGTTCCTTACTGTGGGTGACAGGGTGAGTTCCTGTCAGTGGTCCCTCAGAGCTTCTCACCTCAGTATTCATTTTACTCCCAGGCATTTATTTAGAGCAAAACTGCAACCCTTTACTCCTGAATTATGCTCTTCTGGTGGTTGGCTACAGCTATGGAGGAGCAGAACCAGGTAAAAACAAATATTGGCTGGTGAAGAACAGGTATAAACTGCCGATCACATCTATATTTGAAATTCAAAAGGAAATTACTGTTTGTAGTCAGTATTGTGGATACACATCTCAGATTGGACACAAGATATTGATGTTTGATTATAACACTAAGATAATGTTACGAGCATCTGGGGATATTAATATGGTATTTGTGCCATTGCATTTCTTTTTTTTTCCTAAATCTTTTATTTTGTAAATCCATTGCATTTCTTACTTCTAATGATTTTCTTATTTTTGAAACATATGTGGCTGGAAAAGCATCCTATCCTTTTTCTGTCTCTGGTAGTGCAGTTTTGTGAAAGGCCATTTTGGGGTCTGAGATGGAAGTTATGTGCAGGCTTAGTCTCACAAATTTATCAAGGATAAACAAGAACATCTGCCTCTCCTGATCCTTTCTGTTAAGTCTATGGCCCCAGGTACATCGTTTAAGTTGGGGGTATCTGTTAATAACCCAATGTGTTTCATTCTTTCTAAAAAACAGAAAACCTGCTCTTCTCTCAGCTGGAGTGAAGACTGGGACGTGGGCAGCTACCTAAAGATGGCCAAAAACCAGAAAAACAACTGTGGAATTGCCTCACGGGCCAGTTTTTCCATTGTTTGAACTGATGGATGGTGATAAGGAATGGCTTGTTTGGGGGAGGCACATCCAGGGGAGAAATTTATCTTAAATCTCACCAGACTTTACAGTATGGAATACACATTTGAATCATGGAAGATCTAAAGTTGTGATTTGAATTCTGTGACATTTTCATATGGGTAAATGTGACCAATATTTATTTCCATTACTGCTGTAAACAACTTTGTATTATGGGCGCACTTACTGATTTTGGATTTCAGTTTTAAAAGCATGGATATAATTTTACTTGTTTTAAATAAAGTTTAAAACTGACTTGTATGTCAAATGTGTAATGGGACTCTAAGACATAACTGCTGTGCCCACGGTTCACTAGGAAAAAGGATGGTGGCCTCTGGCTCTTCCAGTCAGATATGCAAAGCTCGTGTGAGCTGCCCAGTGGCTGTGTCTGACCCATTCCTTGACTGAAGCAAAATTGATAAAGGATCTATGAGGACAAAGGAAATTATTTAAATAAAGAAAAAAATGCACTCTTTAGAAAAGTTAACAGACATACAAGTGATTTCCATACTAGAAGAGGGCTTTAGAAATCATGTTCATTTCACCTAAGATGGCTACAATCCATTCTAGTTTGGGACAAACACTCAAAGCCAATTTCTGGAGTGTCTTCTCCAACTGCTGTGGGTGCTTTCCAGTCAAGGTTGGGCAGGACATTAGTGTATTCCCGAGACTGTTTCTCTTTGGGTCCTCAAGAGATGAGCTCCAGGGTGTGAGGTCCAGCATCAAATATGATGTGTTGACCTCAAAGACAGGCAAGAGGATCAGAAATGAGGGACTTTGGCCCCTTTAGACCAAGCTAACTGTAAATACCTGATTTTTTAAAAAATAGGAATACTTCCCAAATAGACACTGGCTGAAAAAGCACATAGTTCCATCACCTGTTTCAAGCATCTCAGGTTCCCACTGAAGAAGCATAAATAAGTGGAAGTGGTTAGTGAATGGACTTCATAATCCTGGAGGGGAAAAGTCAGGTGGACAGTGGGGTCTCAGCCCACAAGGCCTTGGCAGTTTCTGTCCAAGTCCATCTGGACTGGACCACATGCCATGCTGAACTCTCACAAGCCCTTCCCTAGCAGTCGCCAAAATTTCAAACTCTTGATCTAACTTGACAATGTGGCACCTACGGTGAAATTCTCTGGGTTTGGTAATAAAAGCAGCCAGTGTCGTGGAAAGAAGATTTGGGAGATTTCCAAGCTAAGTCCCATGCATGGATTGGGAACTAGATTTGACTAGAATTCATGCGGCACTCCCTATGTGCTGGTCTTCAACCCAGTGTAAGAGACAGGCCCTGACCTCAAGGAACTGGAGCTGTTAGGGAGAGTGAGGTGGTCAGGGAGGGCTTCGAGGAAAAAGAAAAAGAAGACAACAGCCAGAGCAGCCAGTCAACAAGGGAGGAGGAAGAGGTGAGCATCGTAGCAGAGACCAGTGTGTCAGCTCCCTGGAAACCTGACTCTGAGGTTAGAGACCCTGTAGAGAGACTGAGTCCAAGGACTGGCAGAGAGGTGGGTTTTAGGATAAGGGAACCACTGAGGAGTGCAGTGAACAGACTCTTCCGTTATCTGTTACTGCAAAACAGACCACTGGACAGCAGCAGCGTGGAAGAACCACTTTTCACACTTGCTGCCTGTACTTGGTTGCGTAGTGTTGCCATGGAGGTTTCCATCTGTGCTGGAGACAGGTTTGACGACATCCTGAGGGTTCCCTCACATGGCTGGCTGCAGATGCTGTGTCGGCATCACGTTCAGCTCAGACTGTTGGCCAGAGCCCCTGACCAGCCTCTCCATGACTTGGGCTTTGCACAATACCAACGCCAGGAAATGTATGTGTATGTGGATCCCAGCTGTGTAAACACTGAATTTCATAAATGTTCACAATAATCTCTACATTTATAAATCAGTTAATAGGGAAAAGTATTAACACTAGATTGGTCCATTTTCTCTAGTACAGCTTTTGAAAATTTTCATATTTCACATGTATAAAGATTTTAATTTTTAATATTTCAGCTTTCAACAAGTATTTATTGGGCGCCTTCTAGGAGGCGATGCTGTGATGGGCTTTGGGACACAAAACTGAAGCAGGCCGGGCACAGTGGCTCATGCCTGTAATCCCAGCACTTTGGGAGGCCAAGGTGAGAAGACTGCCTGAGTCAGCGGGTTCGAGACCAGCCTGGGCAACTTGACGAGACCTCATCTCTACAATAAGTAAAAAAAAAAAATTAGCTCGGCATGGTGGCGCGTGCCTGTATTTCCAGCTTCTTGGAAGGCTGAGGCAAGAAGGATCGCCTGAGCCTAGCAGGTCGAGGCTGTGGTGGCCGGGAGCATGCCACTACTCTGTAGTCTGGATGACAGAGTGAGACTCCAACTCAAAAAAAAAAAAAGCCTGAAGCAAATACTCGTGCTTCCCCTCCCCCCATAAAGCCCAAAGTCCTGTTTTAACAAACCAAATCCTGACACAAATCCATGTGCAGCGCTGGGGAGGGCTCTAAAGGGGAACTCAGAGGTCAGTCAGGGCCCACTCCAGGGACGTGTCACCCTCTAGTAGTCATAGTTTACTGGAGTCTTTTCTCAAAGGGCTTCACTCTCCCCTGCATCGAAGGTAATTGATTGAGCATTCGGGAATGTTAGGTCAAGAGCTGGTTGTGACTCCTGTGATTTTAGGATACAAGTTAGAGTTTGGGTTACTTGACCTAGGACTTCTATGCTTATACAGATTAAATAAGAATTTTATTAAGCTTTCTACCCATTTTACTTCTAGGAACAGCATGCTTAACTAACCTGTGCTGTAGGTCTGCACATTATTCTGATTGCTGGGTAAACCATAACGCCATCCGTTATGGTGACCCCACCCACCTCTGCTTTCATGGCTCGCTGCTGCCACTTGTCCCCTGACATGCAGGAATTCAATCATGCCCATTGTGTTTAGTAGGACGCCAGTTCCTTCGAAAGTCTAACCTGCAGAGAAGAGTGACCCCAGAGCTCCCCAAGGATGCTGGGGCTCCCTGACAAATTCATTTCTCATATTTGTGGCGAAAGTGTGTCTTCTGTGAGGGCGAGGAGTCCCTTCCAGTGTGGGTGAGGCGATCCTACTCAACAGCCCATTTCAACATTCCAGTTTCCTTCTGTATGTGAATCCCGTCCTCCACATGCCACCAGGGCGAGGCTGGCATTTCCCATTTCCTCCCTGTGGGTCACACTTTGTGTGTATTTCAGCCAATGAACCACACAAACGTCCAGAGCCCTTTCTACCTCCTGGAACTACAACCTGCATTGCAGAATCTCTGCTGACTGAGCCCGTGTCGACAAATTCAGCCTGGCCCAGCTTTGTGTTCCTTCCACCATGATCCCACGCCCTCAGGATCCATGCCCCACACTTGTCCTTAGACTTCTGTCTTTACAAACTAGAAAATCCAAGAAGTTATGTTGGCATCTGCCACTTCCTTGTGGATTATACAGATTATACCTCATCTGTAGGGTCCTGCTGCGTCTTACCAAAGGCACAGATCGAATGTGTGGAGGTCTGATTCCCCTTGACCATTCTGTCTCCACCATGTATCCTGCCATGGGGAACTTTCTGGCTCCCTTTGGCCTTATGAGCCAGAAAATCAGTGTAGAACACAAAGGCAACAGAAATTTCAGAATCAGACCTGTTCCTGAGAGTCTATGGGGAAATAGCGAGACATAGTAGGCTCTCTGTACTTGGAAAATTTCCATCATACTTTTTTTGACCACGGAGAAAAAAATAGCAAAACTAACACTGGGATTTTGCAGTCTGGTATCTTTGGATTCTCATTGCCACTCGCCTCAACCCTACTTTCTTCCTTCCCCTGAAAAAGTTCTGCCTGATGTGCTCGGCGCTCACTTCCTGGCCACTGGTACCTGGGTTCTGGCTTTGCAGATGGCAGGATCCTGGGGTGTTCCTTGGAGCAGCTAGATTCTCACTGGGTCTCGGATCTCACCTAATCTTTGAGAATTTCTTTAATGGGAAGGGGGAAAGATAAGGTTGACATGGCTCTTCCTTCTCAAACAATGAGGGAGGAAGCGAGAGAATGCTAGTAGTTGGTTTTGCTCTAGAGCTCCTATTTGGCTGAAGAACCTCAGATCTGGACTCTGGCCTCCCAGTTCTCAGGAAGCCCATTCCCCACTGGCAATGGTGGCATGCTCACCCTCTTATTCACGGAGGAATTGGAAATAAACATTCGGGAATGTTAGGTCAAGAGCTGGAAAATTTAAAGCCTATGCCAGGGGAGATTGTGTGAACATCTGCAAGATAAGCCCATGCTCTGCCGTCTGCCTAAAGAAGCCCATGGTGCTTGTCAGCGTCTCAGATGAGGCCCAGACCCCTCCTTGCTCGAGCAGAAGAGCAGGCCAGAAGAGCTCGTTGACTCGGAAATCGTCATGACCACTTCCAGGCTGCACCTGGAAGGGAAGAATCCAGGGCGTGATCCACAACTGCAGCCTGGAGAAGAGGGACCCGTGGTTGACATGCCCAGAACGAGTCATGACCCAAGTGCTGGGGCTCTTGCCGGTGGTCCCTGACACCATTTCCAGCTTGCTCCTGCAGAGGGTGGGTATTGGTGTCTTCGTTTCTCGTTGCCTTGAGGGCACAGTCTTGGGTTTCTGCCTTCTCTGGATAAGATCTCCCTCACTGCAATTGGTGTAACTAAAACATAGCAACTGCATAGCCCATAGAAACAGGCTCGCTGCTAACGGTGACGGCTGATAATAATGTCTTTTAGGAGAACCACTTTAGTGACCACACAGCCTTGGAGCAGGGCTGAGGATTGAAACCTACCTATTCCTATTTTTGTCAAGTCGTGTCGCGAGTTTCCCTGTCTAGACAGAGGAATCAGAACCCACATGGCCAGTGAAATTTACTGAATGCAGGCACTGGGATACGCATCAACATCATCGTGTCTGATCGTATCCCTTCTGTTCCCCTCAAATTTGGTCTTATTTCTTCAAGACCAGCACTTTCTTATGTGGGGAGCAGGACTAATGCCCTTGAGTTTCTTGTAGTGACTCGTTATGCGGTGGGAATGTGCTAGTTTCTTCAGCAAAACGAGAATCTGATGAAGCATTTGAACTGGCTTCCAGTTTCAGAGCAAACTAATATCACTCAGGGTCCCCATTTAGGGCAATCAGGTGGAGTCCTTCGTGAGCAGGCATCTTGAACTCCTTACCTTGGTTAATACTAACTCTGGCCTGGGGCAGGAGGGTCAAGTCCTCCCTCCTGTAACATGGGATTGTTTTGCGTCAGGCCCTGCTGCATCATTTGACCTTCTTATCAGTTTGAAAAAGCACGTGCAGGGTGACTCAGGGCCAGCCCAATCCTACCAGCACCCTCCAGTCCTCCCTGACCTTTTTCATTTATGCTCCCTTCTCAGAGGTTCAGTCATGAGTGGCTCAAAGAAACGTTCATAAGCCTTTCCAGAAAGTCATCAGTAATCCTTGGATAGGCTAGATGTGGTGGCTTATGCCTATAATCTCAACACTTTGGGATGCTGAGGTGAGAAGATTGCCTGAGCCCATGGGTTCGAGACCAGCCTGGGCAACTTGGCGAGACCTCGTCTCTCTAATAAATCAAAAAATTGGTCGGGCTTGGTGGCTCAGCCTGTAATCCCAGCACTTTGGGAGGCCGAGGCGAGTGGATTGCCTGAGCCCGTGGGTTTGAGACACACCCGGGCAACTTGGCAAGACCTCGTCTCTACAATAAAATAAAAAATAGCCGGGCATGGTAGCATGTGTCTGTAATTCTGGCTACTTGGAAGACTGAGGTGGAAGGATCGCTGGAGCCCAGTAGCTCAAGGTTGGTGTGGCCATGAATGTGCATGCCACTGTACTCCAGCCTGGGTGAAGGAGTGAGGCTCCAAAAAAAAAAAAAATCAAAAAATTAGCCAGGCATAGTAGCACCCCTGTAGTTCCAGCTACTTGGAAGGCTGAGCGGAAGGATCACCTGAACCCAGCAGGTGAGGCTGCAGTGGCCATAAGCATGCCACTGCACTCAGCCTGGGCAGCAAGAGTGAGACTCCAACTTAAATATTTAATAATAATAATAATAATAGCCGGGCTCGGTGACTCAGCCTGTAATCCCATGCCTTGGGAGGCTGAGGTGAGTGGATTGCCTGAGCCTGCGGGTTCGAGACCCGCCTGGGTAGGCGAGACCTTATCTCTGCAATAAATCAAAAATGAGCTGGGCGTGGTAGCGCGCGCCTGTAGTTCCAGCTCCTCGGAAGGCTGAGGCGGAAGGATCACCGGAGCCCAGCAGGTCGAGGCTGCGGTGGCCGGGAGCGGCCACTGCACTCCAGTCTGGGCGACAGAGTGAGACTCCAACTCAAAAAATAAAATAAAATAATAATAATAATGATGGCATTGAGTTCTTACCTACTAAAACATCTCTGGAAATTCAGGCATAGTGACTCCCTGAATGTCTTTTCAAGGCCACAATTGATCTCGATTTACCACAGACAGTGTCTCACACAGCAAAGTATTTCTGGGGTGGGAGCCAGCTGACCTTCCCTGGAATCCCTACTGGAGGTTCCCTGTGGAACACAGGGTCTCATTTTGAGAAGCTTTTAGTATTTTGTATTTATGAGACGTTCACCGGTTCAAGGAAACACGGGATGACATTCAGGGAAAAGAGAAGCAGCAGAGATGGAAACATCTAGTCAGTGTGACCAGAGTGTCCTGGGGAAAATCACTGGACAGACAGAGGGACAAATGCACCTAGGTGGTGGGGAAAGCGGGTGGGGAGGAAGGACACTGTCCAGATCACCTGCCAATTCAGGAGAAAGGACTGAATCCAAGAGGGAAGGGGAAAGGTGAGACTGGATGCTGGGGCGAGTCACAGAGGCAGAAGTTAGTTGAAGCTGATGAATATCAGATGCCTTAGATGTGTCTGTGTTTTTTCCTTGTTTGTTTTTTGGGGATTTTTTGAGTTGGAATATCTTTCTGTCGCTCAAGCTGGAGTGTGGCGGCACGCTCATGGCCACCACAGCCTTGACCTGCTGGGCTCAGGTGTTCTTTCCGCCTCAGCCTTTCAAGTAGCTGGAACTACAGGCACATGCCACCATGCCTGGTTAATTTTTTGATTTATGCTAGAGACAAGGTCTTGCCAAGTTGCCCAGACTGGTCTCAAACCCATGGACTCAGGCAATCCTCTTACCCTGGCCTCCCAAAGTGCTGGGATTATAGGTGTGAGCCACAGCACCTGGCTCGTGGTTTATTGATAAGAGAAAGAATGCTAGGCATTTTTATAATGATATTGATATTTGGGGACAGAAGTTTTCTAGTTAAAACTTTATTTAGTTTTTTCATTTTTAAAAAATGGTTTGTTCATGATTTATACTTAATTCAATTTTTTCAGCTTTGTGACAGCTCGAGCTGCTTGTCTTAGCATGCAGAATAAAAAGCAAAAGAAACAGAGAAAGGAAGGAACAAACAAACAAAGGAAGGTGTAAGGGAAGAGATAAACCCTATTACAGTTTCAATGTGAAGTGCATGCAAACCGCAACCAAAAATTCCCTCTTCTTTGTCAGGGACTCCAAAGTTTTCCGGACTCTATAGGGGTCCCAAGGCTGCTGACCCTCCAGTGTCAACGAACTATGAAATAAAATAGTGACCTTCATTCCACCATTATGCCTCCGGTCCTTGGGTCTCGAGGGGATATAATATTCATTCATTTTATAAATATTTATAGGAAATATCTATCACTCACTTTTCAGGTGAGTGATGAGCATATCAAGTGGCAGAGACAGACAATCATCAAGTAAATGAATCCATAGTAATTAATGCCATTGACATCGGAATTAAACAGTTCTGATGCAAATCATGGTTCTGCTTCTTCACACCCATGTAACTTTGGGCAAGAAATGTAAACTTGTGGAGTCTCCATTTTCTCACCTGTGAAAGGGAAATGAAGTGGAATGTGAGCTTTCAGGTCATCCAGGTAAAACCACAAAGATCCCCAGTGAAAGGACAGACCGAGAGTGGGAAGCCATTTTTCTTGTTCTTAAACCCTGACACAATGATGAGAAAGTAGAAGCTATGCTTTTGGAGAAATGCACACTTTAGGTATAATTAACTTTACTGACTTTGTCTTTTCAGAAACAGACTTCCAGGTATCAGAGGTATCTCGTAGTGGCAATCAAGCTTGCCTAGAGTAAAGGGAATTTACAAGGCCTAAGACATCATGCAAGGGACAAGGATTGTAAAAGTCATGAAACTTGCAATTACAAAAGTTATGACCGCTCAGAGGGAGAGCAGGTGGGGATTCAATCTTCCAGTAAACTGGGCCCTATCTACAAGGAAGCCAAGGATCCCCCGAAGCTACCTACTGAGAATGCCTAGGAGATAAGGGGAGGTACACCCTCCATTAGGTCTAAGGAATGTCGTTTGGGAAGTTGCAGGAGAGTTAGAATCCTTGTCATGCCCTTCTCTAGGGGTTATGATAATGTGGGCGGACATTAATGGGTCTTTGTGTCACAGGTTCTCCAAGACATCCACAGGTGGTCACAGCAGGCATGGCAGTCACGTGCAACATCTCTAAGAGAAGAGTTTAAGCCAGGACTCTGGGGGGCTAGCCGCCACACTCACCTAGAGTGTAGGCCCACTCCCCATCTGGGGGGGTGAACTTTTCTTAGATAAATCTTTTCTTCTCTCACCTCTGTGTGTTGCAATTCTTTGCAATTTACTTGGACCTCTGGGTTCCCGGCGAGCACCTCTGGCTTGCCAGCCCCAGCGGTGCTGCGTGCCACCCGCCTCGCCTCTCCGCCCTCACCCGGTGGGTCCAGACCCTAACACCCAGGGCCAGTCTCTCCACTTCCATCATAATGAGGCTCAACTGATATCACTGTGAAAGGTGCAAAAGAGAGGCAAGTCATGTACACCGCTGATCTGAGCTAGGCCTCTGAGTCTTTTGACCCCACCAGTGTCCAGGAAGGTGTTTTGCCCGTGCTTCCTCCTGTGACCATTTCTAGATGAGTCCTGCACCTTCCCTAGGATCTACTCGTTTTCAGATTTACAAGTCTAAAGTGACAATGCTTCAGTGACAATCGCAGATATTAAACATATGAGGTTCCTTTATTCACCAATTCTGAAGTCACGTAAATGTTATTTTTTAAAGTGTGAAATTATGAAGAAGAAATAGAACTGTATAATCAAGGTTCCCCTATATGATCCCTTCTCAACTCCGAAGCCAAGGAAATCTTCTCAGTAGAAGTTTTGGGAGTTCCTTGAGCTAGGATTTTTTTTTCTTGTATCCTGTTTCCTCCCTACAAATCCTCACCCCAGGGCTTGCTGCCTCCCTGTCATGGTTTAATTGTCTCCAAATCGGACCAGCAGCTGTGGTCCCAAGCACTATCAAACCCTATCCTCCGATCCAGAGAATGCACAGAGGACCTAGATTCCACTTTGAGAACTAACCGCCCACTGAATAAGGAATCGGATGTTTCTCCGGGATCATTGCCGAGACCGAAAGAGGAAGTAACATGAGTGCCGTACAGAGCTCACAGTGCTGATCTCAGGAAGCAAAAATTGCTTCATTTAAATGCATTTGATAGTCACAGAATCCTCAGCCCAGATGCCAATCTCTACTCTTGGAGAATGAGTCAGATGATGGCAGAAGGCACAGGTCTTTCCTGTTCCTAGTCACCTGTTCCTGGGTGATTTAGTGAGATTTGGAGTAGGGTCGTTTTTCCAAAGTGTTTCCATGCCCAGCGTCACAGGTATGCTGTCCAGGGAGCAAGAACCACATAAGGTGGCCATTCCCAGGCTAATAAGCGTCCACATTGTGGGTGCGGCCTGTGGGTACACCTCTGCACAGCACCCTCTTCCTCATGCACACTTTCTCGGCTTCTAAACTTTCATGTGCTCCATGTAGAAAGACGCTGACATGCGACTCTCAGGGGTAGCATCCTGTGATAGTTGCATGGCTCTGTGGAAAGTCAGTGGAATTTGACCAAGAGCATTTGGGAAGTGGTAAAGGAGAGTTTTTCCCCAAGGTCAAAGACAGACATGACACAGAGACCTGCTATTGTCTGTCCATATTGCCACAACCTCTAGAAAAGGGCATGGCAAGTGTTCGAGTGCACCTGCACATACCTACTTTCCAGAGAATTAACAAAAGGTGTGCTTCCCCTTATCTCCTATGCATTCCCAGTAAATCGTTTCAAAGAATACTGAACTTCCCTGCAGACTGCCTATTAACTGAGAGATGTTAATCCCCACTTACTCCCTTTTCTTAGAAGTCACAGGTTTGAATAATATAGTATCAAGGTAATCAAAGTCTTGGGATTTGTATAACTTTTATATCAATGTACATCATAAGTCTTGTGATTTGTGTAACTTTCTTGTGATTTGTGTAACTTTCGTGTATAACAACATGTAGTAATGTGTGATGTCTTAGGCCTTGTTAACTCTCTTTACCCTACGGCAAGCTTGATTAACACCTGTGCCTGGTGTTACCTGTGAGAAACTGTGAGATACCTCTGGTAACTGGTGCCAGGAAATGCAGACCATAAATGCCATTATTGACAAAATGCAGTTGTAACTTAAATTCTATACAATGCTCTGCTAGGCACGTGTTCAATGTATAGGCACCAACAACCCTGAACTTATAAAAGCAGACTGTTGGGGCTGGGCTCGGTGGCTCAGCCTGTAATCCCAGCACTTTGGGAGGCCGAGGCGAATAGATTGCCTGAACCAGCGGGTTTGAGACCAGGCCGGGAAACTTGGCAAGACCTTGTCTCTACAATCAATTTTTTAAAAATAACAAACAAAAGAAGACGGTAAGACTTGAAGGGTGAGCAGAACCATTTTTAAAAGGCCAGGAGCCCAACTCTGCTCCCTGGATTCGATTCCAGAAATCAACTTCTTCAACCAAGGCCCCTGCCTCTCAATTTGTGGGTGTTGGGGATTAGCAGCCGAGCATTACTCAGACTGTAACAGAAATAGAACTAAATAATCACAGGACTGGTATTTTTAAAGTGTTTTAGTCTCTCAAAAAGGATAAGCAAAACTGTTAAATAGATCATTTCCCAAGTGTTGTGAGGGCAGAGACTTTGTTTTATAGTGTTGGGGTCCCCAGTGTGTGATAGACACCAGGTAAATAGCATTGCAGAGTGATGATGATTAGGTTAAGAAAGCAACTGTTGACAATTAAACTACAACTCCCTTGAACCCTGGCACTGGCCCAGAGCTCAGTAGGTCTCAGGTAGAGGTGGGGGAACTTCTGCTCATATGACACAGAAATCCTAGACCTCCCTTGCTGTCCTGGCTTAGAAATGCCCCAGGGATCTTAGCAGTCCCCCATTCCTTAGAGAATCTCCAGGACCAGAAACTAGCCAGCATCTTCGGCAAGGGTCCCTTAAGCCTCACCACCGGGCTCTCACCCAGTCCCACCACGTCCATTGGATTCTAGAACTCTGCTGGAGTTTTGTGGGCTCTTTCAGATACTTCTGGAGGCTTTGTGAACTGAGATCCCACTGTCCACTTGGTTTCCCTCTTCCAGGATGATGGAGTCTATTCACTAATCATGTATCTTCCATCTATTCTTTCTATTTCTTCGGTAGCAACATGAAACTTGTAAAAACACACAGGTGAGGTACCAATGTGCTCTTTTAGCCAGTGAGAGTGGGAACTTTTAAACATTATTTTTCAAAATAAAATAATTCAAGAATTAGGTAGCTTGGTCTAAATGGGTCACAGACTGTCATTTCTGACCCTCTCACCTGTCTTCCACCTTTTGAGACCGGTTTACCATATTGGAAGCCCAGCCTCAAACCTTGGAGTTTCTCTCTCATTCCTTGACAAACCCAAAGAAAAAGAGACATGGCAACGCGCTTGCGTCCTGTCCCACCTCGACTGCAAGGTGTCCATGGGTTTCATTTGTCCTTATAGATCACTTGTCAGATTTTCTCCAACCAAGAACTGAATCAGACCCACCCAGCTACTGGGCAGCTGACAGGAGAACTGTGTATTTGTGACTAGAAGAGCGTGCCACTGCACTCCAGCCTTGGGTGACAGAGTGAGATTCCAACTCAGAAAAAAAAAAAAGAATCTAGGGCTTGCATCCAAAATACTAATTGTAAGGCTGGGTATGGTGGCTCAGCACTTTAGGAGGCCTAGGTGAGAGGATTACCTGAACCCACAGGTTCAAGACCAGCCTGGGAAACTTGGCGAGACTTCATCTCTACAGGAAATAAAAAAATTAGCCAGGTGTGGTGGTGTGTACCTGTAGTTCCAGCTACTTGGAAGGCTGAGGCAGAAGGATGAATCGAGCCTAGCAGGTCAAGGTTGCAGTGGCCATGAGCACTCCAACCTGGACGACAGAGTGAGGCTCCAACTAAAAAAAAAAAAAAAAAAAACTGATTGTAAATTTGAATTCTCTTTTGAATTTCAAATATAAGCATTTTTGGTAATTTATACCTTTTCTTCACCAGCCAATGTTTATTTTTATTTGGTTCTGCTCATTCATAGCTGTAGCCAACCACCAGAAGAGCACAATTCAAGTTTAAAGCATTGCAATCTGGCTCAAAATAAATGCCTGGGAGAATAAAAGGCATGCTGAGGTGAGAAGCTCCATGGTAGCCCTGACAGTAACCCACCCAGTCATTCACAGTAAGGGAGGCATCTTTATTTTCAGGAAATGAAACACATTCCAGGTAACACTTAACAAAAAATGGTTAAATCAAGAGGCTCTTACCATATTTAATTATAGAGTTATATATCTTTGGGAAATTTTAAAATATGCAACAATTGATTAAAATTTAAGTAAATGAAGCTATACCAAAAATTTGCAGCTATTTAAAAAATTATGATCCAAGGTGATTCCCTCTCCAAGGGGACGAATAGTGCCCCCCCCCCTTTTGAGTTGGAGTCTCACTCTGTCACCCAGGCTGGGGTGCAGTGACACACTCACGGCCACCCCAGTGCCAACCCGCTGGGCTCCAGCAATCCTTCCGCCTCAGCCTTCCAAGTAGCTGGGACTACAGGCGCGCGCTACCACACCAAGCTAATTTTAAAAATTTACTGTAGAGAGGAGGTCTCACCAAGTTGCCCGGGTTGGGCATAGTGCCCTTCTTAGGAAAGTAGCAACTTGGAATAAATTCTGACATACCTAAGGTCTTTGGGGAACAGGGGGTGCTTACTTCCTTTGCCTTCCTTTGGCTGCCTACGTGCATACATGCATACATGCTAAAGTCCTTTCGGGATAGATTGTGCCCTCTTATCTACATGCTGAAGTCATCTTTCTAGGCACAGGCCAGAGGCATTGATGTGCAACAGGTTTCTGTAGTCATCAACTATGACCTTCCTACCAACAGGGCAAACAATATCCACAGAATCGGTCTTGGTGGCCAGTTTGACCGTAAGGGTGTGGCTATTAACATGGTGACAGAGAAAGACAAGAGGACTCTTCGAGACATGAGACCTTCATCGAGGAAATGCCTTTTAATGTTGCTGACCTCATAGGAGAGGTGCTGTCTTGCTACCTACCTCCAACCAAGGCTCAGGAAGGGGGAGGGAAGGGAGCCAAGGGTTGGACATCTTGTCATTTTTTTCTTTTCTTTTTCTCTTTGAATTAATGTCACTTTCTGAGGCAAAAAAAAAAAAGTACTTAGATTTATGAAGATATACTCAAGGTAATGTCATATGGAAATCCAAATATTGCCCGTACAGAATGAACAGCTAGGTGAAATCTTTGTACCAAACAGTTACACTGAATTTGATGGAACAAAGACCCCGTCATGCTGGTGTGTCATGGTGGTCTTGCAATTGTTCTGCCTCAGTTTCTACAAATCACCTTCTTTATAGACTGGGAAGGAGTCATGGCTTGTGTCAACAGCCATAGAGGTGGGCCCCGCAGTTGCCACTCCCTTCACCAGGATTTTCTCCTGATGTGGGAGGATGTGCATGGAGCCAGTGTCATGAGCACCACCTTCTTGGGACTGTAGCTACAGAAGTTTTCCTTAAAATTAAGGGGAAAGAGACTTAATTACTACTATCCTCCTTCTGGGGAACGTGAGTAAGAACCACAACCCTCAACAGTTTGAAGCCTAGGATTTCCAAGTTCACACTGTGATAAGTCATCCCAGGAAGCAAAATGCTATCAGCAGCTTTGAAGTTGAAATTAGCTCCTGTCTTTTCAGTGAGGTTTACTACCCATAAGTCATTTTTCACAATGGAGAAATGTGCATTATCTATAGAATGGTTTCCTTATTGTCCACGTTACATAGAGGCAAGAACATATGTTAACCATCCAACGTTGGCTATTTTGTTAACCATTAGCTGTTAACAATCAAGTCGGAGATCTGGGCAAAGGCTAATAATCTATAATGACAGTACTGACAATTTGCAGGTGCGTGTTCTATCATGTAAAAAGCAAAAAAGTGAAAAAGATGCCTGTTATCTCTGACAGTGTGCCACGGTCCAAAAGCAGAGGTGGAGAAAAAAGCTGAAGCTCCGTTTACCTGTGCTTCATTCAAATACTGTTCCTGAGCCCAGGCCCCATTGTCTGGGACATACTAGAAGGCAAAATCCATCATGCCACCATGTCGACAGGATTTCTTTCCATCCAAGAGTAGCCCATGAGTTTTTGTTCACTCGGTGAGACGAGCTTGCCAGTTTTCCTGAACATCTGTCTTTCAAGAACACCGGTTGCACTTAAAACACAGCGAGCTCGACACCTACATTGATAAAAGAATAAAAAAGATATCATCTGCAAAACAAATTGCAAGACCTGGACAATAGCACACAGTGAACTTCATATCACTGTCTATCAAAGCACATGTCAAATGTATTGACCTTCCTGTGGAAATGGGGTGTCCAAATCTGATGCTGTCTTGCCTGATCCTTCACGGGAGTCAATAGCCGATCTCTCTCCAATCCCCAGAGGTGGGGACATAAAGACACAATTTCCTGAACACTTTTTCCTTTGTGTGCTTCTGGTATTGAAAGCCATTTGTCATCTGGTTGTATTCTTTTTCAATAAACTAATTATTTAATTTAATCGATTTATTTTCAAAAATATTTTATTTTGAAGATGGGATATACAATTCAGGATTAGGTATACAAGTGGACATCACACAGGTAAAGTTTGGGCCTCCCTTTGGTCCCCACTTTGCCTGGTTTGAGATCAGGTTACCCTGACTGATGTTGTGTCCCCCACCCCAGCAGTATCTGCTACTGCCAATCCCTTTCTCATAGTATTTTTTTTTTGAGTTGGAGTCGGACTCTGTCACCCAGGTTGGAGTGCAGGGGCATTCTCATGGCCACCCCAGCGTTGACCTGCTGGGCTTTGGTAATCCTTCCACCTCAGCCTTCCAAGTAGCTGGAACTATAGATGCATGCTACTGCGCCCAGCTAATTTTTTATTTATTGTAGAGATGAGGTCTCGCCAAGTTGTCCAGGCTGGTCTCGAACTCGCAGGCTCAGGCAATCCACTTGTCTCAGCCTCCCCAAAGTGCTGGGAGTATAGGCTGAGCCACCGAACCCGGCCTCTTATAGTATTATGGTAAATGTTCAGGGTCTGCTTATGAGTGAGAACATGTGGTACTCTGTTCTTTGTTTGTGTGGTAGATCACTGAGTATTATAGACTCTAAATCCATCCAAGTTGTTGCAAAGTCCATATGTTTGTCCTTCTTTATGGCTGCATAATATTCCACTGTGTATATGTACCACTTATTTTATCCAGTCTAGTTTCAACGGGCAGCACGGTGGGTCCTATGTTTTTGCTATTGTGAATAGTGCTGCAGTAAGCATGCGTGGGCAGATATCTTTTTTGTAGAGTGATTTGAGTTCCTCTGGGTATATTGCTAGTAGGGGGATTGCTGGATCATATGGAAGGTCAATTTCTAGTTCTTTTAGAAATCGCGACACCGTTTTTCATAGAGTTTGAACTAGTTTGCATTCCCACCAGCAGCGTAGAAGCATTCCCTTTTCTCCGCATCCATGCCAGCATCTGTTATTGTTTTATTAATGATGGTCATTCTTACTGGGGTTAGGTGGTATCTCAATGGGGTTTTGATTTTCATTTATCTGATGATTAGTGAGGCAGAGCACTTTGTCAAATGTCTGTTGGCTACCCATATATCTTCTTTTGAGGAGTGTCTATTCATATATTTTGCCCACGTTTTGGTTGCATTCTTGACTAGTCCTCAAAAAAAAAAAAAGGAAATACAATATTGGAAAGCAAGAGATTATTTTCCTAAAGAGCAGAGGAGAGGAAGCACAGAGTCCATCCGTCCACACCACACTCGCCATGCCCCCAGAGGCGTTCACGGCCATCGTGAAGCCATGTTTCCCTTCCCTATATTCCTGATTGTGAGGTTCAGTTGCATATTCTTCTCCCACACTGCTCTCTGCCATCCTTCTTCATTCTAGAGGCAAATATGTCACTGACGGTCTTTATTTCTACTGACAACACAGCCTGTGCTCACCAGATGGATCCGGAGACAGACACGGAAGAGAAACTATGGCCAGGGAAGGTTGACACTTCTGGGAACTGTTCTCTAGACCCAGAAACAGCAGGGATGTGTGCCCATATTGTGCTCATAATTGGTGCCATTCAGTTATTGCCTTAGGTGTTTGGTAAGAGCTGGCTTCTAGAAACTACCCTCTAGCTATAATCTTCCAACAGCAAGGACCATGCTCTCCAGGAAGCCTCTGGACAGTTTCAGATTCACCAATCATTTCATGTAATTTCCCATGTTCAGCCTTCCACTGGTTCCACTGTGCATCTAAACCGTCATCAAGTGTGGAAGCAGCTGAAGCCATTCCCAAGCAAAAGGCGGCCAGAACGAGGGAAGGTTCATGTTTCAAAAACCTAGGAAGGAGAAGGTGGCGCATATCAAGACCAGTCCTTCTTGAAAGAGTCATCTTATTCACTTTGAGAAATGGAGGCCACAAGGCGGAATAAAAATACTTAAATTATTCTGCCCATTATTTGTCCAAAGACTGTGGAAGAGGCTGCGTGTGTGGCGGGAGAAAAACAGGTCAAGTGGATGTAGTGGATGGACCCACCCGCATGAAAAGCAGCTCTAAGACTTGAAACAGAAAATTTGGAAACTGTCAGACCAGGTTTGTATCAATGGTACTGAGGTTACCCAGGTAAAATCTCACTAATGAGGACCTCTAATCCAAGCAGGGCCCAGGGGATTCCTAAGCGGTCGGAGGCCGCACAAGCAGGAGGTGAGAGATGTTTTCCCGTCTCCCCTTCATATAGGAAGCCTTTCTGGAATGCTTTCCCAAGAGACACTGGGAAGGGCAGGACCCGAGTCTTCCACAGTCCCACCTGAGAGCCAGTGCCGCCAACATTCCAACTTACTCCCCCAAACTGGAGACCAGATCAGGTAGGTAGCTGGACCGCTGGAGGCCAGAGCCCCCAGTGCCAGACCAGCCAGGGGTCGGCAGCCCCCAGGTTCCTGGCTCGGCCTCTGTCACAGGCTCCTGCTGTCCACTGAAGCTCACTTGGGCCCCGAGATGACGGCACTGTTACAGGGAGTGAGCCTGACTCACTCTGCCTGACTGCAGGAGTCGAGCTTCCCTGTGGCAGCCAGCCGGACCTTGAAATATCACAGCCTGGTGCCCCTGAAACGCCCCTCAAATAGAGACGTGATGGTCTGCTGCGCCCCGTGGTGGCCCCTGCCCCTCCTGAGCCCACTGGGGTCTCACCAGTGGTAGGCAAAGCTGCACAGGCACAGCGGCAGGGGCAGAGTCCAGGTGTCTCAAGTCATCTGCTGCCGCTCCAAGGCTGCCAGTGTGTGCTTTAACGGCCCCCAGGTGAAGGCCAGGCGGCCCTGTCCACAACGCCTGGCAGCGCTGTGACCAGGGAGGGACTTGCGGGGCTCAGCTCCAGCACTCGCAGTGGCTCGGTCCCAACCTGTCCCAGGGCGGGGCGTACCTGCCTCAGTGGGAGCAGAGCTGGGTACGTCCAATCTGGCGCTTCCCTGCAGGGTCAACCAAGTACATGACTGAATGTTTGGGTGGGTGACGCATGAAAAGGAGTGAGCAGCCCTATGTGGACTTTCACCCTAGAGTTTTTCTTTTGAGTCGGAGTCTCACGCTGTTGCCCAGACCGGAGTGCAGTGCCACACTTAAGGCCACTGCAGCCTCGACCTGCTGGGTTTAGGCGATCCTTCTGTCTCGGCCTTCCAAGTAGCTGGAACTACTGGCATGCGCCCCCAAGCCCGGCTTATTTATTGATTTATCGTAGAGAGGAGGTCTCACCAAGTTGCCCAGGCAGGACTCAAACCCCACTCACTCCCAAAGTGCTGGGTTTACAGGTTTGAGTCACCAGCCCGGCCTTAGTCCTAGAGTTTTAAATTAAAATCTCCTGTGTGGCCGAGAGCCCTTATGCTCTAGTCCCCTGCCATAGCAATGAGAGGGTCGGGTGGAAGAAAGCAGAATCCACAGACAGAAGCACTGTCTCCAATTTAAGGATGGAATGAACTGGTTTTTAGGAGAATCTGAGGGGGAAAAGGCACCCCCAAAACACGTGGTGGGTAAACACCAAACCCTGGGAGGAGAGAAAACTGGCTGGATGGATCTCCAGAGACCTTCTGGCATTTTGTTTCCTCCATTCAGGAATTCTTTCTTCCTCCAAGTCTTTAGTTAACTAAGCCATCGAGAATTAATGTGGGTCGGGCTCGGTGGCTCAGCCTGTAATCCCAGTATTTTGTGAGGCCGAGGCCAAGGCCGCGAGTGGATTGCCTGAGCCTGCGGGGTTGAGACCAGCCCGGGCAACTTGGCAAGAACTTGTCTCTACAATAAATCAAAAATTAGCCAGGCATGGAAGTGAGCACCTACAGTTCCAGCTACTTGGAAGGCTGAGGCGAAAGGATCCCTGGAACCCAGCAAGTCAACGTTGGGGTGACCGTGAGTGTGCCACTGCACTCTGGCCTGGGCAATGGAGTGAGACACTCCAACTAAAAAAAAAAAAAAAAAAAAAAAGAATTGGTTCGCGACCCGCCTGGGCAGCGAGATCTCATCTCTACAATAAATCAAAAAAATCAGCCAGGCGTGGTAGCGCTCGCCTGTAGTTGCAGCCACTTGGAAGGCTGAGGCGGAAGGATCGCCAGAGCCCAGCGGGTCGAGGCTGTGGTGGTTGGGAGCGGCCACTGCACTCCAGTCTGGGCGACAGAGTGAGACTCCAACTCAAAAAAAAAAAAGAATTAATGTGGCTCCAACTTTGTGCTCATTGTTGTTTGCTTGGTACAGTGGGAGCATGTCCTTAGAAGCAATCTCCCTGTAACTTTCCCAATTGCTTTTCTGAGGCCCAGCCTTCCCTGTTAAAATATAAAATTAGTCAGGCCTGTGGCTAATACCTGAAATTCAATACTTTGGGAGGCTGAGGCAGGAAGTTTGAGACCAGCCTGGGCAATATAGTAAGACCTCTTCTCTGCAAAAAGTAGAAAACTAGCTGGATATGGTGGCACACACCTGTAGTTATAGCTACTCAACAGGCTGAGGCAGGAGATTCTCTTGAACCCAGGTGTCTGAGGCTGCAGTTAGCCATGATTGTGCCAATGCACTATAGCCTTGGTGACAGCAGGAGACCCCCGTCTCAGAAAAAAAAAAAAATCAGATTAATTCAGTAATCTTGCTTTTACAGCAGATGGGCACAGAGCTTGACAGATACTTTTAAGTGACATTATGACCAGGTTTCTTGGTGCATTAGGTAATCAGGGACATCACCTTGTGGGATGTCTCCCCAGGAATATAAAATGCATTCAAAAGAAGCCACCCTTGAGTTCCTTGATGAGAACTCTGCAATCAATACTGAGCTCTTGTGTGTTATTTCCTCTGGTGTCTTAGCAACGAACCCAAAGAAAGATCAGATTCCTCATTCAGAGGGTGGGATAGTTCTCAGTTATAGAATCTGGGTCCTCAGTGGATGCTGTGGATTGGAGGATGACGGAGGTGCTTGGGACCGTAGCTACAGGTCTCATTTGAGGACAATGAGACCAAGACGAGAGGCAGCAACTGCTGAGGGTTGGGAGGAGGAGCGGCGGGAAACAGGACACGGGAGAAACAAGCATAAGCCACCGGGGTGCAGTCAGGGATGAACAGAAGGTCCAAAGTTTCTACTAAGATTTCTCTGGGTTTGGATTTTGAGAGATCATAAAAGGAATGGATACTAGATTTTATGGTACTATTTCCTTTCCATGGTATAGGTTTTGTTTGTTTGTTTTGAGTTGGAATCTCACTCTGTCACCCAGGCTAGAGGACAGTGGCTCGCTCCTGGCCACTGCAGCCTTGACTGCAGAGCTCAAGAGATCCTTCCGCCTCAGCCTTCCGCGTAGCTGGAACTACAGGCACACGCCTTCATGTCTGGCTAATTTTTGATTAATTGTAGAGATGAGGGCTTGCCAAGTTGCCTAGGCTGGTCTCAAACCTGCAGGCTCAGACAATCTTCTTACCTCGGCCTCCCAAAGTGCTGGGATTATAGGCGTGAGCCAGCATGCCAGGCCAGGTTTTTTTAAAAGAATATTTTATGTGTGTTTTTAGAATTGATGAATGAATGAGCCATATATATATATGTATATGATTTTTTTTTAATTGGAGTCTCACTCTTCATTGCCCAGGTTGGAGTGCAGTGGCATGCTCATGGCCACTGCTGCCTCAACCTGCTGGGCTTAGGCGATCCTTCTGCCTCAGCCTTCCAAGTAGCTGGAACTACAGATGCATGCCACCATGCCCGGCTACTTTTTTTGATTTATTTTAGAGACAAGGTCTCATCGAGTTGTCCAGGCTGGTCTCAAACCCCCAGGCTCAGGCAATCCTCTTGCCTCGGCCTCCCAAAGAGCTGGGATTACAGGCTGAGCCACCCCACCCAGCTGAGCCTTATATTTTTAATACCTGAGATTGTCACTGAAACATCACCCAATTTAGGTTTTCAAACCTGACAATGAGTTGATCCTAGGGAAGGTGTAGGGCCCTCTTATCTCCTAGAAAGGATCACACAATAAAACACCCATGAAGCACATGACAAAATGCCCTCTTGGAAGCTGGTGGTGTAGGAAGATGTATGCCACCAACAGTGTAATGATATCTTACAGGAGGTTGCCTTTATGACCCCATTTGGAAGTTCGTTGCTATTAACATTAAAATCAAGAAGTACAGACATTTGATTATAAATCATTGGTACAGCTTTTAGGAGTGTTTCTGTGTTCATTGCTCTCATAACTCCATCAGCCCCTCTCTACACTTTTGTGAAATCAAATGCAACTTGTCTGTATGAAACTGTTTTTTCAAAAATATCGACTATACTGCCTAATAAATGTAGATCCATGATATCCTCGCAATCCACTTCTATCCAAAAACAGCTTGAGTTGAACAACATGTTTTTTGAAGCCAAACACTGAATAAAATGCTCCTTTCCCTACACCATCAAATGATGAATTCTAATGAGAGAGTTGAAGACCACCACCCAACTACAATTAGTAGTCTTTTCAGTAAACTTTCTGCCAACGGTGGGATGTTCACATTAATCTTGTTTGTGTACTGAATGAAGGAGTCCAGGTGCTATTTCCTGGACCCCATGAGGTCGAAATTTGTGGCCTTTGCATACTGTTTTGGATAGGACAGAGTACTTGACACCGTGCTGGGTAGCAGTGATTTAGTCGTCAGGCTCTGGCTGGACATCTCTGCAGCAATTCCTCCACTCCTCTCCCTCAGTAGCGGGTGAAGACCAGGACCCCCAAGCACTGGAGGGTCCCCTACCCCTCTTCCCCACCCACTCAACTGGCTCCTTTCCTACCTGCTGGCCTAGAGTGGGGCTCAGGGCTGCTCCTGCTTCCCAGCCCAGAAAGAACAGGCTCCTGTCACCCGAAAGTTGGGACAAGATGTCCAACTCTCCCTTGTCCCTGCCTGAGCTCAGCCCACCCCTTCCCTAGTCAACTAGAGCCGAACAAGGCAGCTGCAGGAAAATCTCAATTTAACCGTTGAACAATGTATGCATGTTTTGCAACATCATGTTGTACACAATACATATGTATAGTTAGTAGGTGTCAATTGCAATTTTAAAAAGACTTGATTGTGACCCCCCAATGAATTTTATTCTCACTAATGGGTTGCACTTATATTTTGAGCAACATTGATTCGTGTTTTTATAATAATCATGAAAGCATGGAAGGTTAAAACAACTGAAAGAAGTCACCTCTGGTAGTGGTCAGGGAGAAGAGGAAGAAGGTAAGGGTCTTTGCTTTTCATCATGTGCTCTTTGCTTCAATTTTGTTGTTATTACATGGATTCCGTGTTTAAAGCAAAACCCAAAAAATTAACAAAGAGGAAAGGCCTTTAATTCTTGTATCTGGGTCATATTATTTCTATTGTATTTTTCACACCCTGGTTCCTTTTCCTGGGGGAAGAGACTGCCCCTGGATTGGGGACCCATGGCTACCCCTCACCTGTTCCTGGTATCTTTCAGCAACAACATGTCTTTGCTAAAGCCAGCTCAGCTGATCAAGAAACGTTCATGACGTCAGTGTGTGTGGACACCGGGACAACTCTGAGGGGGTCTTCACAGCATTGCCTCAAGGAGGTGCCAGTAAACATTTGCTGAAAGCATACGTGTGAAGAAAAGAAACCAAACCTTTAAACATGTGTGTTACAAAAATTTTTAAATGTTGGACTGGAGGAAAGAAACCAAGTCTCTTGGTAATCCTTTTCTCTGTTAACATATTTACAACTAGAGATGATGGTGAGCATTTGTGAAATTCAGTGTTTATAGTTGGTCAACTTGGAATTCATATATACAAACATTACCCAGTGTTGATGCTGTGGAACGTCCAAGTCATGGAGAGACCAGGGGCTCTGGTCAACAGATAGAGCTGAACATGCAGCCAACACAGCATCTGCGGGCAGCCTTTTGAGGGAGCTCTCGGGATGTCCCATCCAATCAAACCCGCAGGTGTCTCCAGCACAGATAGTACTTCCATGGGAACGCCATGCAGCCAAGTCCAGGCAGGAAGTGTTGGGTGGTCTGTTTTACAGTAACAGAGAGCTGACTCATCTGTTCACTGCACTCCCCAGTGGTTCCTTTGTCCTAAAACCCACCTTTCTGCCAGTTTCATCCCCTGGCACCTCGACCCAGTTTCTCCTACAGGGTGTCTAACCTCACAGTCAGGTCTCAGAGGAGCTGACATGCCAGTCTCCCCCCTTCGTCCTTCTTTATTGACTGACTGCTCTGGATAACTTCTGCTTTCCCTTTATCCTGGAAGCTCTCTCTGACCACCTCACTTTCCCTAACAGCTCCAGCTCCTTGGGGTTGGGGCCTTTGTCTCTTCCACAGGGGTGATTAGCAGAGCATAGTGGGTGCTACAGGAATTCTTTGTGTCAAATCTAGGTCCTGCCTGGCACAACTTGCTACCACACTGGGTGCTTTTAGTATAAAACACAAAGAACTTCACTCCAGCTGACACATTTATCATCTTAAATCCAGCTTAAAACTTCAGCCACTAGTAAAGAGGGACACGTGGCATTTAGCATGGCATGAGATCCAGTCCAGACGGACTTGGCTTTGTGGGCTGAGATCCCACTGTCCACCTGGCTTCCCTCCTCTGGGATTATGGAGTCTAACTCCTAACCACTTCCACTTACTCTTAATATTTTCACAAGTGGAAACAGGAGACTTTTGAAAACACACAGGTGAAGAAACGATCGGCTTTTTTAGCTAGTACAATGTAAGAAGTTTTTTCTTATTTTTAAAGTGTATTCTGGGATTAGATAGCTTGGTCTAACTGGGGCCGTGAACTGTCATTTCTTGTCCCTCTTGCCTGTTTTTCACCTTCCAAGGCCAGAGAACCATTGTTAGAGTTCAGCCTCAAACCCTGGATTTATTCCTAAATCCTCAAGGACCCAAACACAAACAGCTTTGGGAATGCACTGGTTTCCTTTCCCAACTCGACTGCAAAGTGCACACTGGGTCTTCCTCTGGAGTTGGAAAACGCACTCAAGAATCTGGCTTTGAGACGCTTGTCCCATAACTACAATGGGTTATAAACACCCCAGGTAAGATGAACGTGATCTTTAAGGCCCTGCTGTAGTATGAAAATCACATGTATGTCTGATCACTTTTCTTCATTTGATGCATATTTGTGACCAGAGGGGCCAGAGACCATCCCCTCTTCCTCCTAGCGAATCACAGGCACAACAGTTTTCTTAGAGCCCAATTATGTGCCTGGCACGCAAGAAAGTCAGTGTGTCAAAAACAAAAGAAGCCCTGCCAGTATATTTGAAATTAAGTTTATGTAAACAGGTAAAATGCTGTACATCCTTTAAAAACCGAAATCCAAAGTAAGTGAATCAATAATACAAAGCGGTTTATGGTAGTCATTGAAATAGGGGTAACATTAACCAGTGTGAAAATGTCACACGCTCTAGATCATCACAACTTGCATCTTCAGTGGTCCAAGTGTGTATCCCACACAGTGGAGGCTGGTGAAATTTCAGATAAATTCCTCCCCTGGAACGGCCATCCCCGATCGAGTCCTTCCTCAGTCCTGTCAATCAGCTCACACAGTGGGGTAGCTGGCATATGAAGCAATTCCACAGTTGTTATTTCGGTCTCTGGCCATCTTTATGTAGCCATTTAAGCCCCAGTATGTACTCCAGCTGAAAAGAGAGCAGTTGTTTTTTGTTTTTTTCAAAGAAAGAATAAAGAACATTGACTAATTAAGAGAAACACCCAACGTAAACAGTGTGCTGAGGGCCACAGACTGAACAGAAAGGATCAGGGGAGGCAGATGTTCTTGTTCATCCTTTATAAATTCTTGAGGCTAAACCTGCACATAACTTCTATCCCAGACCAAAACTGTGACCTTTCACAGAACTGCAAAATCAGAGACAGACAAAGGACAGGATGTCTTTCCAGGCAGAAATGCTTCAGAATGAAAACATTTCAGAATTTAGAAATGCCCATTACAAATTCTACATGTAACCCCCAGCATGCTCACGAGAGTATCTTAATGTAATAATCGAACATTAACAATCTATGTTCGATCTAGTGGGATAAGGACTTCTGGATTTCGGAAGTGTGCTGAAGGAGGTTTGTGGAAATATATCCAAGTACTGACTGCAAGCAAGAATTCCCTTTTGAATCTCAAATACAAGCATTTGTGGTCCTGTATACCTGTTCTTCACCAACCAGTATTTGTTTTCATCCGGTTTTATTCCTTCGTGGCCATAGCCAACCACCAGAACAGCGTGATTTATCTTTTCCTTGCTGCAGTTTGGCTCATAATAAATGCCTAGGACAGTGAAAGGATTGTTGGGGTGAGAAGCTCTGAGGACACCTAAAAGTAACCCACTCTGTAAGGAAAGCAACTCTGCCTTCAAGAAATGACACACAGGCCAGGCTCGGTGGCTCAGCCTGTAATCCCAGAGCTTTGGGAGGCCGAAGTGAGTGGATTGCCTGAGCCCGTGGGTTCGAGACCTGCCTGGGCAACTTCGCGAGACCTCATCTCTACAATAAATCACAAAAATTAGCTGGGCGTAGTAGCGTGCACCTGTCGTTCCGGCTACTTGGAAGGCTGAGGCGGAAGGATCACCAGAGCCCAGCTACTCAAAAAAATTAAAAATGAATAAAAAATAAATAAAAAATAAAAAAAGAAATGACACACTTTCTAGATAGAACTTAACAATAAGAAATATTGTTATCAAGACTAGGGACTTAGGCTCTCATTTGAAACTAACAGAAATACAAATGAGCATCATTCTTATATAAAACCTTGCCTGCAGACGTAAAAAAAAAAAAAAAATCCTCTTTGGAAATCTCTGATTCTATACCATACTCTGATGTCTACGAAAATAGCACGGAGCACAAAAATCCTTGAATCAAGAGGCTGTTTTCAGATTTAACTACAGAAGTAAAAGTTTTGGAAAAGTTATAAAGATCCAACAATTAGATAATATTTAAGTAAATTAAGCTACACAATACATGAGATGTCTATTTATAAAAAGATATGAGGTATTTACCTTAACGGAGCCGTGATAACATAATGGCACATGGAAACACCCAGTACAAATATTGCATGTGCAGAAGGAACAAGCGTGTGAAATCCATGCACCCAGTTGTCTACATTGAACGTTACATTCCAAAATTCCATCATGCTGGTATGTCCTGGTTGTTTGCTCTTTTTCTGCATCAGTTTCTACAAAGAGGTATGCTTACCTTCGCCATAGAACTGGAACGAGTCTTGGCTGGCATCAATCGCCACAGATACAGGTCCCACAATGGCCACAGCAGACAACAGAGAGTTTTCACCCTCAGGGATGTCTATGAAGCCCGTGTCATTAGCAGCAGAATACTCAGGCTTGTACTTACAGTCTTCATCCTTGTAAAGTTAAAGAAGACGAGACTTTATACTACCATCTACCTCCTAGGGAACATGAGTTCTAGAACCAAAACAACGCCCATCCTTGAGTGGCTTAGGATTTCCAAGTCAAGGCTATTATAAATCATCCCAGGAAGTGAAACGCTGTAAGTTGATTTGACACTAAAAATTGGCTCAAGTCTCTTCAAGGCCACTGCCTACATCTACCTGTTCATAAGAAAGTTTTCACAGTGAAGAAATGTGTGTGATATGTAGAATGGTTTGTATATCCTCCATGTTACCTAGAAGCAAGAACAGCTGTGTGTTAACCATCTAATCAGAGAACTGTGCAAAGGCTAATAATTTATCAAGACAGAACTGACAGTTTGCAGGTGTAGATTCTACCATATAAAATGTGAATTCTGAAAAGGTGTCTGTTATCTCTGAACATGATCCACGTTCCAAAAGCAGAGTTAGAATAACTACAGAAGGAGCTCCACTTACAGCTGCCATGTATGGATAGAATTCCTCAGCGTCCAGGCCTCCGTTTTCCAGCACATACTGGAAGGCAGACTCCATCCAACCACCATCGCAGCCTAAATTGCCTTGAGGCCCGGAGCAGTCCACCAGGTTCTGCTCACTCAGTGCCACAAGTTGGCCAGTTTTCCAGACCATCTGTCCTTCAAGAGCACCCGTTGCGCTAAAAGCCCAGCATGAACCACATGGACCCTGAAAGAGGAGTAAAAAAGCTTTCCTGCACAAAACAAATAGCAAGACCTTGACACCAGCTCACATGTCTGAATTCTCTTTAAAGAACAGTGAACTGCATGTCACAGTCTCCCAAGACACAGGTGTCCATGATGGAGATGGGAGGGCTGAATCTGACGCTGTCTTACCTGAAACTTCACAGGAGTCACGAAGCCTTTCTTTCTCCAATCCATAGATGGGGGGAAATCAGAAAACGGAGGCGCCTGGAACGCTTTCCCCTTCCTGTGCTTCTGGCGTTGAAAACCGTTCATCTTCCGGTTGTATTCTTCATTGGTCTTCAAGGCAAGGGAAATACAAAATTGGAAAGCAAGAGATTATTGTAGTAAAGAGCTGAGGCGAGGAAGCAGAGTCCAGCTGTCCACAGCGCACTCACCATGTCCCCAAAGGCGTTCATGGCCATCGTGAAGCCATGCTTCCCTTCCCTGTATTCCCAATTGTGCTGTTCGATCCGTTTCATATTCTTCTCCCACACTGCTCTCCGCCATCCTTCTTCATCCTAGAGGCAAACACGTCACCGATGGTCTTTATTTCTACTGACAACCCAACCCATGACACCAGACATGGAAGAGAAACCGTGGCCAGGGAGGGCTTGATACTTCTGGGAGCCGTTCTCCAGAACTGAGACACAACAGAGATGTGTGCCCATATTGTGCTCATAATCGGTGCCTTGCATTTAAGGCCTTACAATATTGCCAAGGGCGGGGCTCCAGAGGGTAATCTCAGGCTATAATCTTCCAACAGCAAGGATCTTGCTCTCTGCAGAGCCTCTGGACAGTCCCAGACGTTACCAACCGTTCCGTATGATTTCCTGTGTTTCACCTTCCACTGGTTCCATTGCGCATCTAAACTGTAATCACACATGGGAGCAGCTAAAGCCATTCCCAAACAAAATGCAGCCAGGACAACAGAAGGATTCATGTTTCAAAAACCTAGGGAGAGAAGGGAAGTGCGTATCTGATTAGACCAATTCTTCTTGAAAAGGTCATCTTATTCACTTCTGAGAAACGGGGTCAACAGAAACGGGGTCAACATGGTGGAATAAAAATACTTAAATTATATTCTGCCAAGCATTTACCCAAAGACGGTGGAAGAGGCTGAGGTTGTGCTGGGAGGAGAAAGGCCGAGCAGACATATTTGATGAACCCACCAAAATCAAAAGCAGCCTGTCCAGAGCTCTAGGAATTGAAACAGTGTATACCATGACGATCTGGGGTATGAGAAGGGTGTGACGCTGTCTGACGGGTGAGAAGCTTGAGGCAACCAGGTTACTTGGAAAAACTTGGGCTCTGTCCCAGTGCTACTCAGGTCACCCAGGGAAAACCTGACTAATATCGATGTCTGATCCCTAATAGGGCAAAGAAACCCCAAGAGTTAGGAGGTCACTTCACACCTTCTTCCAGGCTGACATACAGCAGGAGGTGAGAAATGTCTTCCAACCTCGCCTTCGTGCAAGGAAGCTTTCTGGAATGCCCTTCCCAGGAGACACTGAGAAGGAGAGGACCCCAGGCTCCTAGAGTCCCCAACATCCCAACTCGCCCCCCAAAACCAGATCAGGTGGCCAAACAGCTAGAAGCCAGGGTCAAAACAGGGGTGGCCAGCTCCCAGGATACCAGATTGGTTTAACCCAGGTCCCCTGTCGCTGGCTTCCCACGGCCGCTCAAGCTCACTGTGGACCCAGAATTTTTGCAGATGTGCAGATGTCAGGCGTTTCCACCTGACTTACGGGGTGGGGGGTGGAGAGGGGAGGGGAGAAACTGCCCTTGTCCCGCCTGAACGTCCCTGGCTACCGTGGCTTGGCACCTGCGAACTGTCCCCACAGAAAGAGCTGACAGACTCTCCGGACCCTGGGGGCGCTCCTGGCCCGCTTTAACCCACTGGGGTCTCACCGGTGGCGGCCAGAGCTGCACAGGCACAATGGCAGGTCCAGGATCCAGGGGTCTCCGAGCGTCTGCTGCCGTACCAAGACTGCCCATTTGGCCTTTAAAGCCTCCGAGGCGCAGCCCACGCGGACCCGCCCCGACTACCTGGCTGCGCTGCGATAGCCTCACCTGTCGCTGGGCGGGGCTTTCGGACTCTCGGACGGGTTGGTGATGCAAGTCAGACCCCACCTGTCCACGGGCGGGGCGCGCCTCGGTGGGCCCGGCAGCTCCGGGCATCGCAGAAGGGCGCGGGGCGCAGGACTGGATCAGCTAAGTGTCTGACGATGCTCTGGGCGGGTGTAAGTAAGTTTTAGGGAGCCCCGTGTGACGTTTCAGTCTAACCTTGCTTTTCTTTTCATCCCAGAGTTTTGTTTTGTTTTGTTTTGGGATGGAAGTCTCACTCTGTCTCCCAGGCTGGAGGGCAGGGGCACGCTCACGACCCCCGCAGCCTAGGCCAGCTGAGCTCAGGGATCCTTCCCCCTCAGCCTTCCAAGTCGCTGGAACTACAAGTGCACGCCTCCACGCTTGGCTAATTTTTTGATTTATTGAAGAGATGAGGTCTCACCAAGTTGCCCAGTCTGGTTTTGAACCCGTGGACTCAGACAGTCCTCTCACCTTGGTCTCCCAAAGTGCTGGGGTCATAGGCATGAGTCACTGCACCCGGCCTTCGCCCCAGAGTTTTTGAATAAAAATCTCCAGTGCAAGAACCAGTGAAGGAGCGCTGGAAAATTTACCCTGCCATATGGCTTCCTAGCATAATGAGTATTTTGAATTAAAAAAAAAAACCTTAAAAATCAACAGGACTGGGAGTAGACTTTTCCCATTTCTTGATAAGGACCGCATTTAACCCCTCCCCACAAAAAGAGAACTTGCCTTTTCTTCCCTTCACAATCAACTCATTATCTATTATAGGAAAGGAGGAGCCAGACATGGTGGTTCATTCATGCCTGCAATCCCAGCACTTTAGGAGGCCGAGGTGAGAGGATTGCCTGAGCCCACGGGTTCGAGACCAGCCTGGGCAACTTGACAAGACCTCATCTCTACAATAAATTCAAAAATTAGCTGGGTGTGGTGGCGCGTGCCTGTAGTTCCAGCTACTTGGAAGGCTGAGGCTGAAGGATTGCCTGAGCCCAGCAGGTCGAGGCTGCGGTGGCCAGGAGTGTGCCACTGCACTCCAGCCTGGGCAACAGAGTGAGACTCTGACTCAAAAACAAAAACAAAAACAAAAAACCAGGCAGGGCACCGTGGCTCATGCCTATAATCCCAGCACTTTGGGAGGCTGAGGTAAGAGGATTGCCTGAGCCCACAGGTTCAAGACCACCCTGGGCAACTTGTCAAGACCTCATCTCTATAGTAAATCAAAAAATTAGCTGGGCCTGGTGGCGCGTCCCTATAGTACCAGTTATTTGGAATGCTGAGGATCGCCTGAGCCCAGCAGACCGAGGCTGAGGTGGCCGTGAGCGTGCCACTGCAGTCCAGCCTGGGTGACAGAGTGAGACTCCAACTAAAAAAAAATAAGGGGGAGGCTCAACCCATTACAGACTAATACCTGTCTTTCAGGGGGTTTTGGTTTCTGACGATAACTGTTATGTTCCGAGTTATGCTTGGCTGCCCCCCTTGATACCAGTAAATCAAAGGGGCAGGGAACTGGTAGAAAGAAGTTTGTTTTCTGAGTTCGAATCCAGGGAGCAGAGCCAGACTCGAGGTCTTTCTAAAATGGTTCTGCTCCCCTCCAGGCTTTTATAGTCCAGAGTTGTGGATACCTATACATTAGCCACATGGCCAGCAGAGTATTGTATAGTACTTAAGTTACTGTTGCATTTTACTTTTATTTTATTTTATTTTATTTTATTTTTATCTTATTTTATTTTTTTGAGTTTGAGTCTCATTCTGTCGCCCAGGTTAGAGTGCAGTGGCACGCTCATGGCTACCCCAGAGTCGACCTGCTGGGCTCCGGCAATCCTTCTGTCTCAGCCTTCCAAGTAGCCGGAACTACCGGCACGTGCTACCACTCCCAGCTAACTTCTGATTTTATGGTAGAGACGAGGTCTTGCCAAGTTGCCCGGGCTGGTCTTGAACCCGCAGGCTCAGGCAATCCACTTGCCTCGGCCTCCCAAAGTGCAGTGCTGGGATTACAGGCTGAGCCACTGAGCGGGGCCTGCATTTTACATTTAGATAGTGACATTTAGAGTAAAGAAAGTTTACAAGGCCTAAGATATCATGCATTGCAGAAGTTATGCAAATTGATTACATTGGTACTATATATTTCAAAGGAAGGGAGTCAATAAGGATTTACATCTTTGGGCATAGTCCTCAGGGAAGTCAAGGATCCCTTGAAACTACTTACTGGGAGTGCGTAGAAGACAAGGGTGACTTGGCCACGGCCTGGCTACACTCTGGTGTGGCTATGAGCTTTTCGAGCTATGGCTGTCGCCATGCTTCCTGGCTTTGGCCCCTTCCTTCCCCTTGAGGAGGCGAATCTTCCCTTTCTCTCGCTCTCTCTCTCTAATTTACTTTTAAACAAACGATATTTTCTATTTAAAAAAAAAAAGGCCGGGCTCAGTGGCTCAGCCTGTAATCCCAGCATTTTGGGAGGCCGAGGTGAGTGGATAGCCTGAGCCTGCGGGTTCGAGACCCGCCTGGGCAACTTGGCGAGCCCTTATCTCTACAATAAATAAAAAAATTAGCCGAGCGAGGTAGCACGCACCTGTAGTTCTGGCTACTTGGAAGGCTGAGGCGGAAGGATCGCCGGAGCCCAGCAGGTCGAGGCTGCGGTGGCCGGGAGCGGCCACTGCACTCCAGTCTGGGTGACAGAGTGAGACTCCAACTCAAAAAAAAAAAAAAGACAAGGGGACTCTCAGTCATGTGCTCAGAAATGTGCAGGAGTGCTTGAATTCCCGCCATGCCCTTTTCTAGGTTTACTGTGGCAAAATGGAGGGCCGTTTGTGGATCTAAAGACAGAGAGACAGCATCTGATGAGGGGCTGGGGCTAGGAGCTGAGAGGAAAGAGGACACACGAAAAACAAGCATAAGCCACGAGAGTGCAGTCAGAGACGAACAGAAGTTCCAAAGTTTCTATTGAGAAGACTTCCCTGGTTATGGATTTTGAAGTGGTCATATAAGGGATTGAGGATTCATGATTATTTGGTTCTACTCCCTCTCAGGGTCTCAATTACTTTCTTTTTTTTTTATTTGAAGCCTCACTCTGTCGCCCAGGCTGGAGTGCAGTGGCATGCTCACAGCCATCGCAGCCTCGACCTGCTGAGCTCAGGCGATCCTTCAACCTCGGCCTTCCTAGTAGCTGGAACTACAGGCACGCGCCACCATGCCCAGCTAATTTTTTCGATTTATTGTAGAGATGAGGTCCTGCCAAGTTGCCCAGGCTGGTCTCAAACCTATGGGCTCAGGAAGTTCTCTCACCTGGGACTCCCAAAGTGCTGGGGTTATAAGCGTGAGCCACTGTGCCCGCCCGGTCATCAACTACTTTTTAAAATAACGTTTTGTGTATGTCTTTAGAATTGGTGAATGAATGAACCTCACATTCTTAATATCTGAAATTACCACCGAAGAATTGTCACTGAAACTAGGCTTAAGAAGCTGACAATGGGTTGATCCTAGGACAGATGAAAGGCCTTTGTCTCCTAGAAATGATCACAGGAGGAAATACCCAGGAGACTCAGGGCAAAACGCCCTTCTGGAAGCTGGTGGGGTTGGAACATGCAGAGACCCATTCCGCTCCCTGTGTTATTCTGCACAATAACACGGAATATTTGTTTGACCACACTTTAGTCAGGCTTCTGAATGTGTTGATAGACCCGTCTGTGCACTTCCTCATAAAATCCAGTTTCTTTCATTTTTTTATGCTTTATTTTATTATAAAGGTGTAGGGTACGAGTCAGGATTACACACATCAGTTGCGTAGGTGGAGGTGTAGTTTGGACCTACAATAGGTCCTCGCTTCACCTGGTTTAGGATCTGGTACCCTTTGTGTTGTGACGTGACCCCTCACCCTTCCCTCCCCAGACAGTGTCCTGTAACTGCCCATGCCCTTCTTGTGCTATCGCAGTTAATGTTCAGGTGCCCTTGTGGTATTCTGTGCTTTGTTTCTGTGATAAATTGCTAAGAATGATCGACTCCAGTTCCGTTCAATATACTGAGAAGTCTGTTGATTTTGGTCCTTATTTATGGATGCATAATGGGAAAAAATCCAGTTTTAGAGAGATCCCTGCTTAGTTTAGCTAGAATCCCCACCCACGACATCTGATCAGCCTCCATATCTCATCAGAGGCTTCATTTCCCAGCTTCCCCAGGTGGTGTCTGATAACCCTGGCCTGTCCTCACGGGAATCCTGTTGGGCCGGTTTAGTGAGAACCCCCTTGCCCCTCAGGATTTTCCATTCACCGGCCCCTACCCTGCCCCTTGGCTGTAAATTCCCACTTGCCCCTCCTGTATTCCGAGAGCCCAATCTCTCTCTCCCCCACTGCCAGACTCCATGGCTGTGGCCCTATACCTACGTCCATGGTCATGCAAGTGTCATGGAGTAACTTTTTCTAACAGTGAATCGCCTGTCTTTTCCTCCTTTCAAGGCGGCCCCAGCTGGGCCTCGTCCTTTTGGAAGTGGAGAGACTGGCCCTGGAGAGCCTCTGGGCCTTATCTGGATGGCCTGGGGGTTCCCATTCCCCGTCTCCTGCTGCCTTCTGACTCCCAGAGTCCAGTTTGCCAAGCAAGTAACGAGGGTGGGGGAGGGACAAGGCGAAAGCCCACCGACAGCTTGGCTTCCTGCTCTGAGCTCTGCTGCCTGACTGGCAGTGAAGTTATTTCTTCAGTTCAGAAAGGAACGAGACCCCACCCTGGGTTCTGCATCCCCCACTGCCCTGACCACCCTCCCCTGTCAAGTGGGGCATGTAAGAGCACTCAGCTCCCAGGGCAGTGCTTCTCAAAGCAGCGTCCCTCGCCAGCAGCCTTTGAATCCGCCGGGGACTCGTTAGAAAAGCAAATTCTGGAAGCCTGTCCTACACCTACAGAATCAGAAACCCGGGGGCGGGTTCAGCAACCTGGCTGTTCAGGAGTCCTCCAGGTGACTCTGCTGGCTGCCGAAGTTTGGGAACCACTGTCACAGGCTTGTTGTGAAGAGGACAAGAGGAGAGCATGGAAATGCTCAGACAGTGCCAGAAACTGGGGGGTATTTAGCTATTCGTATCATCACCATCTTCACCACCACAGCAGGGATTTTTCTAATCATGGGTTAATTTCCAGGAGGGCCAGGAATGCAGGTTGGAGACACCCTCACCCTGGAGCAACTCCAGGGCAGGGACCCATTAACCGGAGCCTCTTGCCGCCCAGAGGGCTTCCCTGTCTTTACCCTATGTCAAGTCTCTCGCTCGATCCACAGGGTACATGTATATGATTATTGTTATCAGTATGTACTTTACAGAACATAAAATTCGCAATCTTAATGTGAGAATTTAAGTTGGTTTTAGTGCAATTCCGTGCTATGCAACTACTACAACTCATTCTGAACAATTGCGGAAGTGTTCCCTCAGCCCTAAAAAGAAACTTGCGTTTATTAGTCCCCGGGAGTCCCAGCTCACCCAGTCCGCAGTCTCATCGCCTTCCTTCTGTCCCTGTGGATTGGTCTACTCTGGACATTGCGTGCAAGTGGAATGATAGCACAACGATGTTTTGTTCTGGCCTTTTTCACTCAGCACACGCTTCCCAAGGTCCATCCGTGTTGCGGCATGCATCCACATGCCACTCCTTTTTTGTGGCCGAATAGCACTCCGTGGCGTGGATGCACCACCCTGTGACTATCCATTCAGCAACCGATGGACATTTTGGCGGCTCCCAATCCTTGGGCTATTACAACTCATGCTGTTAGGAACACCTGGTCAAGTTTCAGCACAGCCACACGCCTTTCATTGGGCTGGGGCGGATGAAACAGCAAGAACCGTTGGGGCCCGCGGTGACTGTCCGTTTCCCCGTGTGAGGAACTACCTGACTGTTTTCCACAGTGGCTACACTGCTTCCCTTTCTCCCCAGCCGTGCGTGAGGGCTCCTGTTTCTCAATATACTCACTCAACACTGGTTACTGTTCATTTTTAAAAATCAGGGCCTCATTAGCGGCTGTGAAGTGGTTTCTCATTGTAGTTCTATTTATTTATTTATTTATTTGTTGGTTTGATTGTGTGTTTAAGTAGGCGTCTCACTGTCTGTTGCCCAAGCTGGAGGGCAGTGGCACGCTCACAGCCACCGCAGCCTCGACCTGCTGGGCTCAGGCGAATCCTTCTGTCTCAGCCTTCTAAGGAGCTGGAACTACAAGCGCGCGCAACTGTGCCAGGCTAATTTTTGGATTTATTTTAGGGATGAGGGCTCATCAAGTTGTCCAGGTTGGTCTCGAACCCGTGGGCTCAGGCAATCCTCTCACCTCGGCCTCCCAAAGTGCTGGGATTATAGGTGTGAGCCACCACACCCAACTTGCATTTATTTATTTATTTATTGAGCCAAGGTTTCACTCTGTAGCCCAGGCTGGAGAGCAGTGGCATGACCACTGTGACTTTTGCTGTTAAAACTGTTTTGACCACAACCTCGTAACTCTTCAAAAGGCTCAAATCTGCTACCTCCATTTTATTTCTTGTATTTATTAATTCTTTTGGAGTCAGAGTCTCATCCTGGAGTGCAGTGGCACGCTCAAGGCCACCGCAGCCTCGACCTGCTGGGCTCAGGTGATCCTTCCACCTCAGCCTTCCAAGTAGCAGGAACCACAGGCATGTGCCACCATGTCCAGCTGAATTTTTGATTAATTGTAGAGATGAAGTCTCACCATGTTGCTCAGGCTGGTCTCAAGGGCTCAGATAATCCTCTCACCTCCATCTCCCAAAGTGCTGGGATTACAGGCGTGAGCCACTGCGCCCGGCCGCTACCCCTATTTTAAATTCCTAAACTTGGACCATACTTTCTCAAAAAAAAAAAAAAGAAAAGAAAAAAGAAACTACCCTCCCCTCTACAGGACACTGGAGAAACCCGTGGAGACATTTTTACTCCCACGTGTTTGGAGTGCTTCTGAGGCTAAATGCTGGGTGTCCAGACATCGTCTACACAAAATACACCTCATAGTGAAGAATTCCCCTGGATCCCCTGATGTCTGAATATTGTCTGAGCTGTTACATACCAGAAAACCCTGTTTACAGTCATCGGAACTGAGAGCTTAACTGCATTTTACATATAACCCAGAAGGTTTGGGTGAGAAACTGTTTACTATATACTGATGTATCCCAGAAGGCAACTATTATTTAAATTGCTCAACAAAAACACTTTCTTTGTTTGCTTTTATCTTTCCTGAGGGCTGTCCTCCACCTCTGGAAATCATGTCACATCCTCCTGTGGCCACAGGGCTGCTATCCCAGCCCTCCAGGGCCCATCGACTTCTGAAGGAATGGCATTCAGGGCTCCTGTGGGTGGGTGCAGAGACCCACCGAGCTCCACTGCCGACTCCTGCCTGTGTCCCAGCACCAGCGTTCTGACACGTGGCGCCTTTCACTCTGCGCAAGTGACTGCGAGGGTTTTGTCCTGTGAGAGTCAGGGCACAGGCCTGATCCTTGGAAATTCTCTTTGTGGTCCACTCCTGTCTAGGAATTCTACATCCCAAGGGTCAAGCGGCCATGACAAAAGGCATGCTGTGGCTTGCTGGGTGGCCAGGGGTGGAGGCCACAGCTCTGGCTCCTGATCTGAACACTGTGAGCTTGTCCTTACTCTGATTTCTTTTCTCAGCTCCAATCCCAACAGGGTCAGAGAAACAGTCCACAGTGGAAGGGGAGGGCTGGGAATCTTGCCAGCAAGGCTCTGGATTTATTACCCAAGTCAGGACGCAGACTCAGAGGTGCTGTTCTGAGGAGTTACTCCCTAGGGGTGGCGCACACCGGGCTGCCAGAAATGGGTGCTGAACTCTCTCCTCTGCTTCCACTGCTGCAGATGTATCTGTGCTGCTAGCCTGCCACGGACCCTGAAGCCGTTGGTCCTCCCCACCCTCCCCCACCTTCCACAGCCTCCGTGGCCTTCCTGATGAGTCTGGTGGCCCGGCCCACACCTCCCCACTCGTGGGTGCCTGAGCCGCACCCCACGGGGCTGAGCGGCCGTCCCCTCCACGGGGAGCTTCTCCCCAGCGGATGCAAAACTCCCACCTGGTCCTCGACACATGGGATCCTTCCTGCTTCTCTTTCGAGGGTTAAGGGGAAAACCTGCTGCCGCCCTCAGCTCCGTCACTGCATCCCAGTGCCCTGGTTTTGGTAAAGAAACCGAGCCATGACAAATAGTCCAGAAGGTTTGGGTGAGAAACTGTTTACTCTATACTGATGTAGCCCAGAATGCAACTATTATCTAAATTGCCCAACAAAAACACTTTCCTTGTTTGCTTTCTTTCTTGAGGGCTGTCCTCCACCTCTGGAAATCATGTCACATCCTCCTGTGGCCACGGGGCTGCCATCCCAGCCCTCCAGGGCCCGTCGACTTCTGAAGGAATAGCTTTTTTCTGCTGGTTTCGTGCCAGGGGATCTTGACCCTTGACCTTTGGCAGTTCTTCCCTTCTGCTAGAGTCCCAGAGGCCCCTCCACGCCGAGGAGTGAACCCTGGAGGCCTGCAGACACTGCTGCCCCGTGCGGCTTCCGGAAGCGACTCTGGACCCGCAGGCTGACTTGCTCCTGTGTGGTCCAGGGCAGGTCGTGTCCGGGCCTTGCCTGCACCGAGACCCGGCTCACTCCTTCCATTTCCCCGCAGGGCGGTGCTGGGGGGACCCTGCTGGCAATCTGTCTGCCCAATTCCTGGGCCAGCCCGAGAAATGGAGGCAGAGGGAAGAGGCAGGGAGCAGCGAAGACAGATGTTTCCTGTCTGCAGCAGGAACTCCATGCGCGACCTCTCCCAGCTCTGGGTGTGCTTTCACTCCCATTCCTTATGGAAACCTCCAGCATCCTTGTGTTTAATATCACCCCCTTTCAGGTGAGGAAAGTAGGCTCAGAGAGGCTGAGACACTTGCCCGAGGCCACAGAACAAAGTCAGAACTCACCACCTTATTTCCTACCACTGCAGGTCACTGACAGAGGAGGCAGGGTGCTCATGCCCCAGAAATCGGGTAGACGGAAGTGAATTAAGAGCAGAGCCTCACAGCTGTGTGCTGGAGGTACAAGCACGAGGCACCAGCTCGAGGAGGGCCCTTCCTAACACGTCCCACTAGAAGTCGTGTCCCATGTAGAGCCTCATCTCCAAGGCAACGTGGCTGGAGGTATCTCAATGTTAGGTAAGATCTAAGTTATAACAACACAGGCAGGTTAAATACGGGAAGGCCCTTCCTGCCCCGGATTTTCATATCTCACTTCCACCCCTCGTTTGAGTTTTGTTTCTTTCTTTCTTTTTTTATTTTTTTTTTTGAGTTGGAGTCTCACTCTGTCGCCCAGACTGGAGTGCAGTGGCCGCTCCCGGCCACCGCAGCCTCCACCTGCTGGGCTCCGGCGACCCTTCCGCCTCAGCCTTCCGAGTAGCTGGAACTACAGGCACGCGCTACCATGCCCAGCTAATTTTTGATGTATTGTAGAGACAAGGTCTTGCCAAGTTGCCCGGGGGATCTCGAACCCGCGGGCTCAGGCAATCCGCTGGCCTCGGCCTCCCTAAGTGCTGGGATGACGAGCTGAGCCACCGAGCCCGGCCCGAGATTTGGTTCTTAAGCAAGTTTGAACTCTGTCTTGCCTCAGACTTAGCACTGTCTCCCTCATTCTAGGGGAAGCGCTAGGGGAAGGCTTCCATTCTTTCTGAGAGCTGCGGTGTGCGCCGTGACCTCAGTCTGGAGGGGGCTGAGCTCAACTCAGGGTCAGTCACAAGCTCTTGTGCTGCTTCGGAAATGATCTCTGTCCTCAAGAAATCGTGTTTTACTCAAGAAGATACAGCTTTTCTGAATGTGCAGCTCGGTTTCTAGAATGTGTTGGATCCTGGATTCTCATAGGAACGCACACTCTCCCTTTGGAGACCAAGAGACAGCAGGCAGAGAAGGATGTGGAAGGTCAAATCCAGGAAAAGGTACCCTCATCCCACACTTCCTCCCGCTCCTGTGTCCCTTCTCACGTGTTCCCGTCACCCTTTTCCCCTCCACCAGGAGTTATGCTCTTGGCTGACACTGACTCACTCACCCTTCACCGTGTCTTTGGAAAAGAAGGCAGGAAACGACTCTCACCCAGTCTGAAAGAATTCACCATCGTTTTGAAAGACAAAAAAAGCAAAATAACCTCATCCTGAAAGAGGACCCCTCCTCCTGCTCACTAAGAGCAGTGGAAACTACTCAGGAATTTGAGATAGTCATCTCTGAGAGAATCTTCTGTCGTCTCTCCTCGGTGGTGGAGGATGAGTCTTCGCTCGAGGTCACCTGACTGCGCCTCAGGGCCGAGCTGCGAGGCCCAGAGGCATCTGGGCCTCTCCCTGGGAAGGCGGCTTCCAACGCCCAATGTCTGTGCTCTCCCACCCAGAGGAAGGGCTCTAGGATCGTTCTAGAAGGTGGTGTGAGTGCTGATGGATTGGAGGTAGAGCAGAAAAGTTCTTCTATGGTGTATAATAAACACAGAGTACAGTTTCACCCTGAGACCCGGACTGGCCTCAAAGCCTGGGCTGGTCAGGCCCTCACTGGCTGTGTCAAGGCAGATACGAGGGGGGACCAACAAACCCCCCAAATCTACTTATAAAAAAGTGTGTATTTATTCTTACATGTTTAAACTTCAGTCACCTTCAAAGCATTCTCTGTGTGATGCAATACACTTATCCACGTGTTTTTTTCCACTGCTCCAAACAGTTTTTTTTTTTTTTTTTTTTGAGTTGGAGTCTCACTCTTGTCACCCAGGCTGGAGTGCCATGGCATGCTCATGGTCACTGCAACCCCGACATGCTGGGCTCAGGCGATCCTTTCACCTCAGCCTTCCAAGTAGCTCGAACTACAGACGCACACCACCACGCCCGGCTTGTTTTTTATTTTTTTTATTTACTGTAGACATAGGTCTCGCCAACTTGCCCAGGCTGGACTTGAACCCCCGGGCTCAGGCAATCCTCTCGCCTCGGCCTCCCAAAGTGCTGGGATGACAGGCTGAGCCACCGTGCCTGGCCTCAAAACAGTTTTTAACTTGTCAATTTTGAAGACTTTAAGTGCTCCTGCCGTTTTTTGTTCCGCCTTTTTCACACTGGCAATGTGTTTCCCTTTGGGAACTTTTTTTCCAAAAAAGTGTTAACTGAAGCTGAACTCAGCCTCTCACAACAACGTTAGCTGGTACATCGATACCAAAGGGTTCCTAGAATATTCGCCTAGTATGGGAAGCCTGTACGACCCTCTAAAAAATAATTCTGGGTTTTTTGGGTACCCTCTCATAGGTAGCCAACACCCACTGGAGTGGAGAGAAGGGGTTATTGTGCTACTGAAATGTTGGCTCTTGCCTTGAAATGTGCTTCCGTGTGTGTCCCCAGGTTCTGTGGGTGTGGCTGGAAGGCACACAAGGGCCCTGGGGTATCCAGGGGTGAGGGCGAGACCTCCCACACGACAGGGGGAGGCCAGGTTGGGGAGAAGAGGAGGAAGCCACACCAGACTCCGAGGAGTGCAGATTTGGATCCAGAACCCTCCTGGTGGTCCTGAAGGTGTGTTTGTAAAACACATTATACAACCGGGCTCGGTGGCTCAGCCTGTAATCCCGCGCCTTTGGGAGGCTGAGGTGAGTGGATTCCCTGAGCCCGCGGGTTCGAGACCCGCCTGGGCAGCAAGACCTCATCTCTACAATAAATCAAAAAATCAGCTGGGTGTGGTAGCGCAATTCCTGTAATTCCGGCTACTCGGAAGGCTGAGGAGGAAGGATCGCCGGAGCCCAGCATGTCGAGGCTGCGGTGGCCGGGAGCGGCCACTGCACTCCAGTCTGGGTGACCGAGTGAGACTCCAACTCAAAAAAAACAAACAAAAAAAACACATTATACACAGTTGAATGTTAGCTCTCACCATATACTTAATATTTACACAACAATATTAGCCTCCGTTGGAATTCTTGCCTGCAGCTCACAAAGTAATAGAGCCTGGACAGCCCCAGTCCAAGCACTGTCATGTGTCCTCTGGCTGTCCCCTAGGAGGAAAGGGACACACAGGAGCTGTTCTGTTGCAGGTTTAGAGATGATTAAGAACTCAAAAGTAGAAAAGATGAGAAGCAACTTTCAAATAAAGATAGGAAGGCGCTGAGAAATAAAACGAGAATAACAGGAAGGATTTGGCTTATGTCAGTATTTATCAGTATTGAATAGTGCAGGCTGTATTCCTATGAAAGCTCAAGGATGCCCCAAACCTGTCTATCTGCAAATTGGTCTGCAGAGGTGATGACGTCCCTGTGAAAATCCAACCACTTTCTTCCCCCAAAATGTAGAAGCTGATCATAAAATTCATATGGAATTATCAGGAACACAGATTAGCCAAAAGCATCTTGATAAAGAAAAATAATGTTGGACACACTCTTCCTGATTTCAGAACTTGGGATAAAGCTACCATAATCAAGACAGTGTGGTCCCAGCATAGGAAAAGACATGTGGACCGATGGTATAGGCCTGAGAGTACAGAAGTAAGCACACACATCTATGGTCCATTGATTGTTGACAAGAGAACCAAGACAATAAAATGATAGTTATTTCCAGAAATAGTCCTGGAACATCTAGACATCCTTTTAGAAAGCAATTAATTTGAAGGCCAGGTGCAGCGACTCGTGCCTGTAATCCTAGCACTTTGGGAAGCCAAGGCCAAAGGATTGCCTGAATCCAGGCGTTTGAGACCAGCCTGAACATAGCAAGACCTGCAGTAAATCAAAAAATTAGCCAGGCTTGGTGGCACACACCTGTAGTCCCAGCTACTTAGGAGGCTGAGGTAGAAAGATCACCTGAGACCAGCAGGTCCAGGCTACGGTAGTCATGAATACACCACTGCACTCCAGCCTGGGTGACAGAGAGAGTCTCACTTCAATAATAATAATAATAATTGAACCCCAAGCACATATCATATGCAAAAAATTAACTCAAAATGGATCAACAATCAAAATGTAAGAGTTAAAACTATAAAGATTTTTTCCTTTTTCTTTTGAGTTGGAGTCTCACTCTTGTCTGGAGTGCAGCGGCATGCTCACAGCCATTGCAGCTTCGACCTGCTGGGCTCAGGCGATCCTTCTGCCTCAGCCTACCAAGTAGCTGGAACTACAGACACATGCCACCACACCCAGCTAATTTTTAAATTTATTGTAGAGATGAAGTCTCGCCAAGTTGCCCAGGCTGGTCTCGAATCCGTGGGCTCAGGCAATCCTCTCACCTCGGCCTCCCATTTGTTGGGAATATAGGCGTGAGCCACCACGCCCAGCCTTGACTGTGATTTTTTTAAATGAACAGTACCAAGTGTTGTATGAGATATGCAGAATCTGGAACCCTGCCACACCACTGGGGAGAAAGTGGATTGATGTAGCCACTGTGCAAAAAGGTCTGGAAGTTCCCCAAACAGTTAAACATATAAGGACCATAGGACCCACAAATTCTTGCTGTGATATATACTCAAGACCAATAAAAATGCATGGTCATGCTGAAACTTGTAACAGATTTTTTTTTTTTTGAGTCTTGTCGCCCAGTCTGGAGTGCAGTGGCATGCTCCCGGCCACTGCAGCCTCGACCTGCTGGGCCCCGGCGATCCTTCCGCTCAGCCTTCCAAGTAGCTGGAACTACAGGTGCACGCTACCACACTCGGCTAATTTTTTAAAATTTATTTTAGAGATGAGGTCTCGCCAAGTTGCCCAAGCAGGTCTCGAACCCATGGGCTCAGGCAATCCACTCACCTCAGTCTCCCAAAGCGTGGGATTACAGGCTGAGCCACCAAGCCTGGCCGGATGTTCTTAGCAGCGTGAGTTTAACAGACAAAAGAGTGGAAGCAGCTCAAACAGCCATCAGTTGGTGAATGGATAGACACAATGTTGTATATCCACCCCATGAAGTATTCTTCAGCCATAAAAAGGAGTGGCCTATTGATACATGCCACAACATGGATGAGCTGTGGAAACTATATGCTGAGTGAAAAAGTCCAGAACAAACTATCACATATGCTGTGATTCCACTTACATGAAGTGTCCAGAGTAGACAAATCCACAGGGACAGAAGGAAGGTCATGGAAACCAGGGCTGGGGGAAATGGGACTCATCAATTTGAAATTTCTTTTTGGGCCGATGACAATTTTCTGGAAATGTTCCAGAATTAGATAATGGTTGCAGGTACGTGATGTAAAAATACACTCAAACCAACTGAAATTTTCACTTTAAGGTGATGAATTTTATGCTATGTGAAGGATTCTCAACGACATTGTTTATACATACATATATAAATATACATATACATATATCACTTGCAGAGAGAGTCACGTGGCATAAGTAAACGTCTATCCCTGTGTCACTTTAGTGAGAGGTGAAGACAGGCACGCCCACTTGCCTGGTAAACTGGACTCTGGGGGCCAGAGGGCAGCAAGAGAAAGGGAATGTGAGCCCGCAGGCCATTCAGGTAAAGCCCCAAGGCTCCCCAGGGCCAGTCTCCCTACTTTCATGAGGATTTGGCTGAACTGGTTTCACCGTTAAAGGAGCAAACGATAGGTGGGTCACGCAGAAGGTACTGTCAGATTTGTAAGCCTCAAGTGGGTGACAACACTTCAGTGACAATCTCAGATATCAAAAGTATGAGGTTCAGCCAGGTGTGGTGGCTCATGCCCATAATCCTGGCACTTTGGGAGGCCGAGGTGAGAAGACTGCCTGAGCCCACAGGTTCGAGACCACCCGGACAACATGACGAGACCTCATCTCTACAATAAATCAAAAAATTAGCCGGGTATGGTGGCGCATGCCTGTAGTTCCAGCAACTTGGAAGGCTGAGGCAGAAGGATCAACTGACCCAGCGGGTCGTGGTTGCAGTGGCCATGAGCGTGCCACTAAGCTTTCCAGCCTGGGTGACAGAGTAAGAGACTCCAACTCAAAAAATAAAAGTAAAATAAGAATAAATATATAAGGTTCTTTCATTCACCAATTCTAAGGGTACATAAATGTTATTTTCAAAAGTGTGAAACTATGAAGAGGAAATAGAACCGTATAATGAAGCATCCCTTGTTCCCCGTATGATCCCTTCTAAACACCAAAGCCAGGGAAATCGTCTCAGGATAAACTTTGGAAATTTTCCTGAGTTGGGACTTTTTTTTTCTTGTGTCCTGTTTTCCCCTCGCAACTTTTCACCCCAGGGGTTGCTGCCTCCCTTTCAAGGTTTACTTGTCCTCAAACCAGACCTGCAGCTGCGGTCCCGAGCACTCCCAAACTCTATCCTCCAATTCATAGGATGCACGGAGGACCTGGATTCCACTTTGAGAGCCAACCACCCTCTGAATAAGGAATCTGGTCTTTCTTTGGGATCACTGCTAAGACTGAAAGTGGACCTAACATGAATGCCGTACAGTGCTGCCCTGAGGAAGCAAAATTGCTACATTTAAGTGTGTTTTATATTCACAGAATCCTCCACCCTGATACCAATATCCACTCTAGGAGGATGACTTAGGCAACGACGGCAGAAGGCACAGGTCTTCCCTGTTTCTAGCCCACTGCAGGTGATCTAGCGAGGCTTGGAGTCAGGTGGTCTTGCCTGAGTATATCCATGGCAGGCACCTCAGGTTTGCTGTCCAGGGAGCAAGACCACAAAAAGTGGCCATTCCCGGGATAATAAGCGTCTACACTAGGGCTATGACCCATGTGTCTTCTGAATCCACTCAGAGGATTCTGCACAGCACCCTCGTTCTCACGCCCACTTTCCCAGCTTCTGAACTTCCATGTACTTTGTGTAGAAAGGTGCTGACATGCAACGCTCAGGGTAGCATCCTGTGATAGTTACATAGCTCTAGGGAAAGTCAGTGGAATTTGACCAAGAACATTTGAGATGTAGTCAAGAAGAGTTTTTCTCCAAGTTCAGAGACAGAAATGGAACTAAATGGTCATAGGACTGGTATTTAAAAAGTGTTTCAGATTCACAAGCAGGATAAGCAAAACTGCTATATAGACCATTTCCCAAAGCCAAGTGTCTTGAGGACAGAGACCTTGCTTGACAGAGTTAGGGCTCCCTGTGTATGATAGACACTTGGTAATTAGCTTTGCAAATGACAACGACTAGGCTAAGAAAGCAATTGTTGACAATTGTTTGCTAATTGTTGCTGTCAGACCCTGGCGCTGGACCAGAGCTCAGTAGGACTCAGGGTGAGGTGAGGAGACTTCTGCTCATGAGACACAGAAATCCTAGACCCCATTGCTGTCTTTGCTTAGAAATGCCACAGGGAAGGCCGGGCGCAGTGGCCCACGCCTATAATCCCAGCACTTTAGGAGGCTGAGGTGAGAGGATTGCCTGAGCCCAGGGCTTCAAGACTGGCCTGGGCAACTTGGCAAGACCCCATCTCTACAATCATTCCAAAAATTAGCCGGGCGTGATGGTGTGTTCCTGTAGTTCCAGCTACTGTGAAGCTGAGGAGGAAGGATCACCTGAGCCCAGCAGGTTGAGGCTGCACTCCAGCCTGGGCAACAGAGTGAGACTCCAACTCCAACAAAAAAAGAAAAATGCCGCAGGGAGCTTAGTACTCCCCCATTCCTTAGAGACTCTCCAGGACCAGAAACAAGCCAGCATTCTTTTTTTTTTTTTTGAGTTGGAGTCTCACTCTGTCACCCAGACTGGAGTGCAGTGGCCGCTTCCGGCCACCACAGCCTCGACCTGCTGGGCTCCGGCGATCCTTCCGCCTCAGCCTTCCGAGTAGCCGGAATTACAGGCACGCTACCACGCCCGGTTGATTTTTTGATTTACTGTAGAGAGGAGGTCTCGCTGCCCAGGCGGGTCTCGAACCCGCGGGCTCAGGCAATCCACTCACCTCAGCCTCCCAAAGGCGCGGGATTACCGGCTGAGCCACCGAGCCCGGCTACAAGCCAGCATTCTAAGCAAGGTTCCCTTAAAGCTGGTTCTCAGGCTCCTGATGGATTCTAGAATGCTGCTGGAGGCTTTGTGGGCTGTGATCCCACTGTCCACCTGGTTTCCCTCCTCTGGGATTATAGACTTTATTCACTAACAATGCCCCGTCCATCTTCTCTTTCTGTTTCTTCAGTGGGAACATAAGACTTTTGAAAACACAGAGGTGAAGGAACTGTGTGCTTTTTTAGCCAGTCAGGGTGGAAAGTTTTTTCTTTTTTTTTGAGTTGGAGTCTCACTCCATTGCCCAGGCTGGAGTGCAGCTGCAAGCTCATGGCCACCCCAGCATCGATCCGGTGGTATCCGGCGATCCTTCCACCTCAGCCTTCCAAGTAACCAGAACTACAGGCGTGCACTACCAGGCCTGGCTATCTTATTTTTAAAGATAATTCAGGATTAGGTAGCTTAGTCTAAGTGGGACACAGACTGTCATTTCGGGCCCGCTCAAGAGGTTTCCCACCTTCTGAGGCCAGTGCACCATATTCGAAGCCCAGCCTCAAACCCTGGAGTTCATCTCTTAGGCCTTGACAAACCCAAAGATAAATAGCCAGGCAATGCACCAGTGTCCTGTCCCACCTCGATTGCAAGCTTCCCACGGGTTCCATTTGTCCTTATAGATCACTCGTCAAATGTTGCTCCAACCAAGGACTGAGACAGACCCAGCCACTGGGCACAGAGAGGAGATCCACATATTTGTGACTAGAAGAGCCAGAGGCCACCATTCTTCCTCCTAGTGAACCACTGAATAGCTGTTATGTCTCTAAAGCCCATTTATCTGCTTGACTACACAAAAAGTCAGTGCATAAAAAACAGAGGGAAGCCCCATAAGTACATCTGAAATTAAGTTCTATTTAAATAGGGAAAACTTTATCCATGTTTTCTTTTCTTTTTGAGTCGAAGTCTGTCCATGCTGGAGTGCAGTGGCATGATCACAGATACCCACATCCTTGACCCCCAGGACTCAGTCTCCTGAGCAACTGGGACTACAGGTGCATGCCATCTTGATTGGCTGATTTTTTGATTTTTTTTTTTGGTAGAAAGTCTTGCTATGTTGCCCAGACTGTCCTCGAACTCCTAGCTCAAGTAATCCTCCTGTCTTGGCTTCCCAAAGTGCTGTAATTACAGTCAGAAGCCACCACACCTGGCTATCCATTCTTTTAAAACTGAAAATGCAGCCGGGCTCGGTGGCTCAGCCTGTAATCCTAGCACTTTGGGAGGCTGAGACAAGTGGCTTACCTGAGCTCGCGGGTGCGAGACCAGCCCAGACAACTTGGCGAGACCTTGTCTCTACAATAAATTTTTAAAAATTAGCTGCGTGTGGTAGCACGTACCTGTAGTTCCGGCTACATGCAGGCTGAGGCGGAAGGATCGCTGGAGCCCAGCAGGTCAACGCTGGGGTGGCCATGAGAGTGCCACTACACTCCAACCTGGGCAACAGAGTTAGATTCCAACTCAAAAAAAAAACAAAACAAAACTGAAAATGGAAAATTATTCACTGAAACAATAATACAAAACTGTTTATAGCAGTAATTGAAAAGCAGTAACATTTATCCATTTAAAAATGCTATAGTATTCAAATCACCCTTGGATCTCAATAGTCCAAGTGTGTATCCCATATGTCAGGACCTGGTGAGATTTCAGATAAATCTCTCCCTGGATGTGCCATCCCCAGTTGAGTTCTTACTCAGCCTCAACCATCAGCCCACATGGTGGGGTAGCTGGCTGCTGAAGAGATTCCATAGATATTCTTCTGGTCTCTGGTCATCTGTATGCAGACATGCAGGCCCCCTTCTGTACCCCAGCTGGAAGGAGAGCAGGGTTTTTTGATTCATAGAGTAAAGCACATTGGCTTATTAATAGGAACACCCAGAGTAACCAGAGTACCCGAGGCCACAGACTTAACAGAAAAGAATCAGGAGAGGCAGATGCTCTTGTTCATCTTTTATAAGTTCTTGAGGCACAACCTGAACGTGACTTTTATCCCAGACCCAAGACTGTGATCTTTCACAGAAAGGAAAATCAGAGACAGAAAAAGGACAGGATGTCTTTCCAACCAGATGTGTTTCGGAAGCAAGAAATTTTTCAGAATTCAGAATGGAAAAATGCAATGGCACTGATTCTACACAAACACCACTTGTGATATTATTTTAATGTAACAACATAACATTAATATTTTGTATTCAACCTAGGTGAGATAAAGAATCTAAGGCTTGTATCCAAAATTCTGAGTGGGGAAAAAAGATATCGACTCTAACACTATCATAGCTGGGGACTTAAACATTCCACCAACAACCTTAGGCAGATCATCAAGACAAAAAGTCAACAAGGAGATTCAAAACCTCAGTGTGACACTTGACCAAATGGACTTAATTGATACTTACAGAACACTCCATCCAACAAACGTGGAATATACATTCTACTTGACACTACATGGAACGTACTCTAAGACTGACCACATCCTCGGCCATCAATCAAGCATAAACAAATTCCATAAGATTAAAATTCTGCCATGTACCTTCTCAAACCACAGTGGAATAAAAATAAATATCAACACCAACAGAGTTCCCCCAAAACCCACAAAGACATGGACACTAAACAGTATGATCCTAAGCAACTCCTGGGTCAACACGGAAATCAAAACAGAGATTAAAAGATACTGGAAACAAATGAAAATGAAGAAACATCATACCAAAATCTTTGAAATCAGTCCTAAGAGGGGAATTCATATCTCTATGAACACACATGAAGAAAATGGAAAGTTCACAAGTTGATAACCTCACAAATCACCTAAGGAAGCTGGAAAAGCAAGACCACCAAAACCTTAACTTCAGCAGAAGAATCCAGAGCACCAAAATAAAAGCCCAAATTTGGGACATAGAAGACAAAAATATAACACAAAAAAATCAATGAAATCAAAAGCTGGTTTTTAGAAAGAAAGTATAAGTAAGATTGATGGACCCCTAGCTAGACTGACCAAGAAAAAGAGAGAAAAAACCCAAATAAACACAATCAGAAATGCAAAAGATGAAGTCACAACTGACCCCAAAGAACTACAAAAGATTATCAGAGATTAATATGTACACCTGTATAGAAATGAACTCTAAAACCTAAATGAAATGGAGGTCTTTCTTATATCACACAACCTCCCTAAGTTGAAACAAGAAGAAGTCAAAACCCTAAATAGATCAATAACAACCATGAAATTGACAATGTCATAAGAAAACTACCTACAAAAAAAAAGTCCTGGACCAGACGACTTTCCAGCAGAATTCCACAAAACATACCAGGAGGAGCTGATACCAATCCTATTGAACGTATTCCAGACAATGGAGAAAGATGGAACTTTCCCCAAACCATTTTATGAAGCTAACATCACACTGATACCCAAACTGGATAAAGGTACAACAAAGAAAGAGAACTACAGGTCAATTTCCTTATGAACATAGATGCTAGAATTCTAAACAAGACTCCAGCAAACTGGATCCAACAACACATCTCAAAAATCATCCACCGTGACCAAGTAGGTTTCATCCCTGGGATGCAGGGCTGGTTCAACATCAGCAAGACCATAAATGTAATTTAATACATCATCAGATGTAAAAAAAAAAACCCCACATGATTATATAATTAGATGCGGAAAAAGCTTTCAATAAAATCCAGCATCCCTTCTTGATAAAAACCTTTGAACATCTAGGCTTAGATGGAACATACCTCAAAATAGTAAGAGCCATCTATGAGAAACCCACAGACAACATACTGCTAAACAAACAGAAATTGGAACTATTTCCCCTGAAAACCAGAACAAGACAAAGATGCCCACTCTCACTCTTCCTGTTCAACATAGTGGTGGAAGTCCTAGCTAGAGCAATCAGACCAGAGAAGAAAAGCAACAGTATCTAAATAGGGAAAAAGTAAGTTAAGCTATCCCTCTTTGCAGACGACATGATTCTATACCTTGAAAACCCAAGAGAATCTGTCAAAAACCTCCTTGCACTGATAAAGGACTTTAGCAAAGACTCAGGATACAAAATAAATGTGCAAAAGACAGTTTCATTTCTATACACCAACAATGAACAAACAGAAATCCAAATAAAAAAGCACAATCCCATTCACAATAGCCACACACACACAAAAAGAGATATCTTGGCACCTTCCTCACCAGAAACATGAAAGACCTTTACAACGAAAACTACAAAACACTGCTTAAAGAAATCAAAGATGACACAAACAAGTGAAAAAATATTTCATGTTTATGGATTGGAAGAATCAACATTGTTAAGATGTCCGTCCTACCCAAGGCAATCTACAGATTTAATGGAATACCAATTAAATTATTAGCAGTATTCTTCTCAGACCTGGAAATGACAATACAGAAATACATATGGAATCAAAAAGGACAATGAATAGCCAAAACAATTTTCAGCAAAAACAAAAACAAAGTGGGAGTCATCACACTTCCAGACTTTAAGCTTTATTATAAAGCTACAATAAACAAAACAGCCTGGTATTGGTGCAAGAAAAAGACAGATACTCCAGAAGCAAAACTTCAGTTTCTCAACCAACTCATCTTTGACAAAACCTCCACCATTAACCAGTGGGGAGAGAAGAACCTATTCAGTAAATACTGCTAGGAAAACTGACTGACCACATGCAAAAGATTAAAATAAGACCCCTACCTATCACCATCCACAAAAATCAACTCTAAATGGATCAAAGACCTAAACATAAAACCTCAAACTATAAGAACCTTAGAAAATGCAGGAGACACCCTTATGGAAATTGGAACTGGCAACCAATTCCTGATCAAAGCCCCAAGTGCCCATGCCATAAGAGATAAGAAAGACAACGGAGACCTCATCAAACTGACAAGCTTCTGCAAAGCCAAAGAAACCATCAAAAGAGCGAGTAGACAGCCCACAGACTGGGAAAAAGTATATGCCAACTGTATATCTGACAAAGGCCTAACATCCAGGATCTACAAGAAACTTAAATATGCCAAAAAGAAAAAAACAGCCTAATTACAAAATGGGCAAAAGATGTGAATAGACACTTCTCAAAAGAAGACATATCAGCAGTCAACAGATACATGAAAAAATGCTCAGCCTCACTAGTCATCAAAGAAATGCAAATTAAAACCACCTAACTCCAGTCAGGATGGCCATCATCAATAACTTAAAAAACAACAGATGCTGGAGAGGATGCGGGGAAAAGGAACACTTCTACACTGTTGGTGAGAGTACTAGTACAACCTCTGTCAAAAACAGTGTGGCGATTCCTAAAAGATCTAAAAATCGGCCTCCCATATGACCCCACAATCACCCTACTGGGAATATACCCAGAGGAACTCAAATCACTCTATGAAAAAGATACCTGCACACAAATGTTTATTACAGCATTATTTACAATAGCAAAAACATAGAACCAACTATGCTGCCCATCGAAAGAGGGCTGGATTTTAAAAATGTGGTATTAATACATGATGGAATATTATGCAGCCATAAAGGACAATATTATGAACTTTGCAACAACTTGGATGGACTTAGAAGCTATAATACTGAGTGATCTATCACAGAAACAAAAAACCGAGTATCACATGTTCTCACTCATAAGCGGACCTTGAACAACTATCATCATTTCACATTTTCACAATGGAGAAATGATATTATACATAATGGTTTCCTTATTGTCCATGCTACAGAGAAGCAAGAACAGCTGGATGTTAACCATCTAACGTTGGCTATTATGTTAACCATTAGCTGTTAATCATCGAGTCAGAGAACCGCGCAAAGGCTAATAATTTATAATGACAGTACTGAAAATTTGCAGGAGGACACTACCGTGTAAAAAGTGAATTCTGAAAAAAAGTGTCTGTTATTTCTAAAAGTGTGCCACGTTTGAAAAGCAGAACCAGAAAGAAAAGATGAAGTTCCCTTTATCTTTCTTTTGTACAAACAGGATTCCTCAGAGTCCAGGCCCCATTGTCCGCAACATACTGGAAGGCAAAATCCATCATGCTACCATAGCAGCCATGATTTCTTTCAATCCAAGAGCAGTCCACGAGGTTCTGTTCCTCAGTGAGATAAGCTTGCCCATTTTCCAGAACATCTGTCCTTCAAGAGCACAAGTTGCACTAAAAGCATGATATGCTCAACATCTACCTTGACAAAAGAATTTTAAAAACCTATCATCTGCAAAACAAATAGCAAGAACCAGACAACAGCTCACATTTCTCCTTAAACCACATGCTTCTTAAACAACAGTGAACTTCATATCATTGCCTAACAAAGCACAGATTTCAGTTGCTTCTTGGCTTTACTGTGAGATGGGAGGTCTGAATCCGATGTTGTGTTACTTCCTCCTTCACAGGGGTCACAAGGCCATTCGCTCTAATCCACAGATGTGGGCACATCAAGACAGAGTTTCCAGAAAACACTTTCCTGTTCCTGTGCTTCAGTACTGAAAGCCATTCATCCGCTGGTTGTATTCTTTATTGGTCTTCAAGGAAAAGGAAATACAAGATTGGAAAGCAAGAGATCATTTTGGTCAAGAGCTGAGGCGACAAAGCACAGAGTCCAGCTGTCCACCACACTCACTATGTCCCCCAAGGCATTCGTGACCATCGTGAAGCCACGTTTCCCTTCTTTGTATTCCTCACTGTGCTAGTCAATCATTTTCATGTTCTTCTTCCACATTGTTCTCGGCCATCCTTCTTCATTCTAGAGGCAAACATTTCACTGATGGCCTTTATTTTTGCTGACAACCCAACTTATGCTACCGGGTAGTCTGCAGACAGACATGGAAGAGAAATCATGGCCAGAGGAGGCTTGATCATTTTGGGAAATGTTCTCTAAGCTGAGCTAAATCGGGGATGTGTGCCCATAACTGGTGCCATTCAGCTATTTTCTTAGGTTATTGGTAAAAGCTGGCCTCTATAAACTAATCTCAGGCTCTACTCTCTCAACAGCAAGCACCATGCTCTCTGGAGAGCCACAACACCAATTCATTTCATATAATTTCCCGTGTTCAGCCTTCCACTGGCTTCACCGAGCATCTAAACTGTGACCAGACGTGGGAGCCGCTGAGGCTATTCCCAAGCAAAAGACAGCAGGACGAGGGAAGGACTCGGGTTTCAAAAAACCTAGGAAGGGGAAGAAAATGAGAATCTGATCAAGAGGCCAAAATGCTGGAGGCCAGAGCCCCCAGTGCCAGACCAGCCAGGGGTGGGAAGCTGCCAGGCCCCAGGCTCAGTCCTGGCCCAGATCCTTTGTCGCAGCTCCGGTGGTTAGCGGAAGCGTCAAAAAACATAGGAAGGGGAAGAAAATGAGATTCTTGAAAAAGTCATCTGAAACCACTTCTGTGAAATTGAGGCCATCACGTTGAGATAAAAATACTTAAATTATCCTGCCCAGTATCTGCCCAAAGACCGTGGAAGGGGTTGAAGATGCGGCTTGAGAAAAACAGGCCAAGTGGATGTATTTGATGGGCCTACCAGCTTGAAAAGTAGCCTGTCCAGAGCTCTAGGAATTAAAACAGAAAATTAGGACAGTTGGACCAGGTTTGGTACCAACGGTACTGAGGTGACCCAGGCAAAACCTCACAAATAAGGATCTCTAGTCACAAGGAGGAGCAAAGGGGTCCCCAAGAGGTTGGAAGCCACCTCACACCTTCTAGGCTAACACACAGCAGGAGGTAAGAGATGTCTTCCTAACTCCCCTTCACATAGGAAACCTTTCTGGAATGCTTTCTGAAGAGACACTGGGAAGAGCACCCAAGGCTCTCAGTCCCACCTGAGGGTCAGGGCCACCAACACCCCAACTTACTCCTAGAAACCGTATTCCAGCCGGGCGCAGTGGCTCATGCCTGTGATCCCAGCACTTTGGGAGGCGGAGGCGAGAGGATTGCCTTAGCTCAGGGGTTCGAGACCAGCCTGAGCAACATGGTGAGACCTTGTCTCTACAGTAAATCAAAAAAATTAGCCGGGAAAGGTGGTGCATGCCTGTGGTTCCAGCTACTTGGAAGGCTGAGGCGGAAGGATCACCTGAGCCCAGCAGGTTGAGGCTGCGTGGCTGGGAGCGCGCCACTGCACTTCAGCCTGGATGACAGAGCGAGACTCCAACTCAAAAACAAAATCCATATTCCAGATCAAGTGGCCGACACGGCGGAGGCCAGAGCCCCCAGTGCCTGACCAGCCAGGGGTGGGAAGCCCCTAGGCCCCAAGCTCAGTCCTGGGCCAGATCCTTTGTGGCAGCCTCCGTCCTTAGCTCAAGCTCACTTGGGCCCCAAGATGTTTGCAGGGGTGCAGGGATGAGGGAATGTGGCCTGACTGCGAGGTCGAACCTCCTCGTCGCACCCTGCCAGCCCTTGAATCATCATGGCCACCAGAGAGAGGTGACGTAATTGCTGGGCCCCGCGGTGGCTTTTGTCCCTCTTCAGCCCACGGGCGTCTCACCGGTGGTGGCCAGCGCTGCGCAGGCACAGCGGCAGGTGCACATCCAAGGTGTCTCAAGCCGTCTGCCGCTGCTCCCAGGCTGCCGATTGGTGTTTTGAAGCCCCCCAGACACAACCCAGGCGGCCCTGCCCACACCGCCGGGTGGCGCTGTGATTGGCTGCGTCGGCAGCTGGGCGGGGCCTCCGATCTCCGCTTCATCAGGCGACATGGCTCGGTCCCAGCCTGTCCCAGTGCTGGGCGCTCCTACCTCAGTGGATCCGGGGGAGCAAAGCTGGGCACCTCCTGTCTGGCACCTTCCTGCAGCCCTGGGATCAACCAAGTACTCGACTGAACGTGCTGGGCGGGTGGGTCACGAAAAGAAGCTCACAGCGAGCCCCATGTGGACTTTCAGCCAATCACGGTTTTTTCTTTAGTCCTAGAGTTTTAAATAAAAATCTCCTGCAGGGCCCAGAGCCCTTATGCTCTAGTCTCCTACCATAGCAAAGGGAGGGTCGGGTGGAAGCATGTAGAACCCCTGGGCACCAGCATTATTTCCAATTTAAGGATGGGATGAGCTGGGTTTTAGGAGAATCCAAGGGGAAAAGGCATCCCCAAAACACGTGATGGGATGGTCAACACCAAACCCCAGAAGGAGAGGAAACTGGCTGGGTGGATCTCCAGAGACCTGGCATTTAGTTCCCTCCATTCAGAAATTCCTCCATCCTCCAAGTCTTTAATTAACTGAGTAACTGAATCAGCCATCAAAAATTAATGTGGCTCCAACTTTGTGCTCATTGTTGTTTGTTTTGTACAGTGGAACATATCCTTAGAAACAATCTCCAAGTTACTTTTCTCATTGCTTATCTGAGGTCTTTTCTTTTAAAAACGAAGATTAGCAGGGCCTGTGCTTCATGCATGTAATCCCAACACTTTGGAGGCTAAGGCAGGAGGATTGCTCAAGGCCAGAAGTTTGAGACCAGCATGGTCAACACAGCTAGAACTTGTCTCTATAAAATGAAAAAAACATCCAGCTGGACGTGGTCCCGCACACCTGTAATCCCAGTTTCTCAGCAGACTGAGACAGCCCAGGCGTTTTAGACTGTGGTGAACCATGATCGCGCCAACGCACTGTAGTCTGGACTACAGAGTGAGACCCTGTCTCAAAATAAATAAATAAAATGAACTCTAAGATTAGCTGAGTAATCTTGCTTTTACAGCAAATGGGCACAGAGCTTGACAGATACTTTTAAGTGAAATTATGACCAGGCTTCTTGGTGCATTAGGTAACAAGAGAGCTGAGGGGGCTGACCTTGTGGGATGTCTGTCTCCTCAGGAATACAAAATGCATTTAAAAGAAACCACCTGGCCGGACATGGTGGCTCAAGCCTAGAATCCCAGCACTTTAGGAGGCTGAGGTGAGAGGATTGCCTGAGCCTGAGGGTTCAAGACCAGCCTGGGCAACATGGTGAGACCTCGTCTCTACAGTAAATCCAAAAATTAGCTGGGCATGGTGGCACCCATCTGTAGCTCCGGCTACTTGGAAGGCTGAGGCGGAAGGATCACCTGACCCAGCAGGTCGAGGCTGTGGTGGCCATGAGTATGCCACTGGACTCCAGCCTGAGTGACAGAGTGAGACCCCAACTCAAAAAAAAAAAAAAAAGAAGCCACGCTTAGGTCCCTCAATGAGAACTCTGTGATCTATACTAAAGTCTTGTATGTTATTTTCTCTGCTGTCCACATAGGCAGCCCAAAAGGGTCCCTTTCAGGACTCATTAAAATACATTTGTCAAAGATCGAATACAAAGACAAATTTTTAAAGAAGCAAGAAAAAAGTGTCAAGTCACATATATGTGAATCTCCGTTAGACTATCAGCAGATTTCACAGCAGAAAACTTGAAGGCTTGGAGAGGTTAGGACAATATATTCAAAGTGTTAAATAACAAAGCTTCCAGTCAAGAAGACTACACTCAGCACAGCCATCATACAGAATTGAAGACAAAATTAAGTTTTTCCCAGAAGAGCAAATGCTGAGAGATTTATCACCACAAGATTGGCCTTACACAAAATGATTCAATCACTGGTGAAAGGTAATAACTGCTAATATGAAAATAGGAGACTAGGCTGGGCACAGTGGTTCACGCTTGTAATCCCAGCATTTTGGAAGACTGAGGTGGGACGATTGCTCGACCCTGGATTTCAAGACCAGCCTGGGCAACATAATGGGATCTCATCTCCACTAAATAAATATTAAAATTAATTAGCTGGGTGTGGTGAGGCACACTTGTAGTCCCAGTTACTCTGGGGTCTGACATGGGAAGATCACTTGATGGAATGGAAAACAATAAATACACAAATATAGATAAATTCATAAGCATATTCGGGACACAATTACTAAAATGGAGGTTTCGAATCTTTCAAATCATGAACTGGAAGCTTAAACATCAAAATAGTCAACAACAGTTATATCTACAAGAGATTTTAAGGGATATTTGATATAAAACAATCTAAATTAAACAAATAAAATTAAAAATTTTGTGTGTTGGCAGAGACCTTGGGAGGAATGTTAGCGTATTTGCAAGTGATCAAAGCTTTTTATCAGCTTAAAATAGTCTATTATAACTATACAATTTTTTTTTCTTTTTTTTTTAGTTGGAGTCTTACTCTGTCACCCAGACTGGAGTGCGGTGGCCACTCCCGGCCACCGCAGCCTCGACCTGCTGGGCTCCAGTGATCCTTCCGCCTTAGCCTTCCAAGTAGAATTACAGGCATGCGCTACCACTCCCGGCTGATTTTTTAATTTATTGTAGAGATGAGGTCTCGCTGCCCAGGCAGGTCTCGAACCCTCGGGCTCAGGCAATCTACTCACCTCAGCCTCCCAAAGGCATGGGATTACAGGCTGAGCCACCAAGCCCGGCTTTATACAATTTTTTATGTAAGTCTTTGATTAACTACAAAGGAAAATATTACACAATAAGAGAAAAATAAGGAAATAAATTCCTTACTCTAGAAGGAATGGCTGTTTTCTTTGTTTTGTTTTGTTTTTTTGAGTTGGAGTCTCACTCTGTTACACAGACTGGAGTGCAGTGGCCGCTCCCGGCCACTGCAGCCTCGACCTGCTGGGCTCCGGCGATCCTTCCGCCTCAGCCTTCCGAGTAGCCGGGACTACAGGCACAAGCTACCACGCCCGGCTAATTTTTTGATTTTATTGTAGAGATGAGGTCTCGCCAAGTTGCCCAGGCGGGTCTCGAACCCGCGGGCTCATGCAATTCGCTCACCTCAGTCTCCCAAAGTGCTGGGTTACAGGCTGAGCCACCGAGCCCAGCTTTTTTTTTTTTTTTTTTTTTGAGTTTGAGTTTGAGTTTCACTCAGTCGCCCAGGCTGGAGTGCAGTGGCACACTCCCGGCCACCGCAGCCTCGACCTGCTGGGCTCCGGCGATCCTTCTGCCTCAGCCTTCCAGGTAGCTGGAACTACAGGCACGTGCTACCATGCCCGGCTAGTTTTGGATTTATTGTAGAGACGAGGTCTCACCAAGTTGCCCAGGCAGGTCTCGAACCCGTGGGCTTAGGCAATCCACTCGCCTCGGTCTCCCAAAGTGCTGGGATTACAGGCTGAGCCACCGAGCCCGGCCTGGAATGACTATTTTCAAAATGACAAAAAATAACAACTATTGGCCAGGATGTGGAAAAAAGGAATTCCTTACACACTGTTAGTGGTAATATGATATAGTACAACCATTATAGAAAACAGATCGCTTAACTGAGTACATATCCAAATAAAACAAACTCAAAATGCCAAAGAGATGTCTGCACGCCCATCTTTTTGCAGCACTATTCATAATAACCAAAAAATGGATTTAACCAAAGTGCCCATCAATACATAAATGGATTTAAAAATGTTGAATATACCTATTTTGACCATTAAAAATGAAATCCTACCATCTGCAACAACATGGACGAACTTGAAAGACATTCTGTTAAGTGAACTAAGCCAGACACAGAAAGACAAGTGGTGCATATCTCACTCATATTTGGAATTGAAAAGGTTGATCTGATAGAAATAGAGAATAAAACAGGGTTGCCAGAGACTTAAGAGGGAGGGGAGAGGAAGGAATGGAGAGAGGTTGGTCAATGAGTACAAAGATATTAGACAGGAAGAATAAGTTCTGGTGTCTTGTTGTACAGCACAGTGACTATAGTTAGCAATAATGAGGCCCAGCACGGTGGCTCATGCTTATAATCCCTTCGGGAGGCCAAGGTGAGAGGATTGCCTGAGCCCAGGGGTTCGAGACCAGCCTGGGCAACTTGGGAGATCTCATCTCTACAATAAATCAAAGAATTCGCCAGGTGTGGTGGCGTACACCTGTAGCTCCAGCCACTTGGAAGGCTGAGGTGGAAGGATCACCTGAACCCAGCAGGTTGAGGCTGCAGTAGCCGTGAGCATGCCACTGCATTCCAGCCTGGGCAACAGAGTGAGACTCCAACTAAAAAAAAAAGCAAAACAAGCAATAATGGATTGCCTATTTGAAAGTAGCTAGAAGAGAAGATATTGAATCTTTTCACTGCAAAGAAATGATCAATGTTGTAGATGATGGTATGCTAACTGCCCCAATGTGATCATTAAGCAATATACTCATATTTTGAAACATCACGTTATTCCCAATACATATGAATAGTTATTTTACATCAATAAAACTATAAAGAAGACCCCTCTAATAAATTTTTTTTTTTGAGTTGGAGTCTCACTCTGTCACCCAGACTGGAGTGCAGTGGCCGCTCCCGGCCACCACAGCCTCGACCTGCTGGGCTCCGGCGATCCTTCCGCCTCAGCCTTCCGTGTAGCCGGAATTACAGGCACGCGCTACCATGCCCGGCTAAATTTTTGATTTATTGTAGAGATGAGGTCTCGCCAAGTTGCCCAGGCAGATCTCAAACCCCTGGGCTCAGGCAATCCTCTCGCCTCAGCCTCCCAAGGCGCGGGATTACAGGCTGAACCACTGAACCTGACCCTCTAATAAATTCTATTCCCCACTAGTGAGTTTAAGAAACACTGACTAGTGTTATTATTATAATATGAAAGTATTGAAAGTTAAAACAACTAAAATAGGCCGAGTTCAGTGGCTCAGCCTGTAATCCCAGCACTTTGGGAGGCCAAGGCGGGTGGATTGCCTGAGCCCACAGGTTCAAGACCAGCCTGGGCAACGTGATGAGACCTCGTCTCTACAATAAACAAATAAAAATTAGTCGGGCATGGTAGCATGAGCCTGTAGTTCCGGCTACTTGGAAGACTGAGGCGGAAGGATCGCCAGCATCCAGCAGGTCGATGGGGTGGCCGTGAGTGTGCCACTGCACTCCTGCCTGGGCAATGGAGTGAGACTCCAACTCAAAAAAAAAAACCAAAAACTAAACTAAACTAACTCACCTTTGGCAGTGGTGCTAGGAGTGGAGGAAAAGGCAAGGACCGTTACTCTTCATCATGTACTCTTTGATTCAATTTCGCTGCTATTGCATGGATTAAATAGAAGTGAAAAATAGAACAAAAAGTTAACCAAGAGAAAGGTCTTTAACGCTTGTATCTGGGTCATGTTACTTGTTTTGTAGTTTTCACACCCTGACTCTATTCCAAGGGGGAGGAGGTTGTCCCCTGGGGACACAGTGGCTGCCACTCACCCATTCCTGATCTCTTTCAGCAACAATGTGTTTTTATTAAACCCAACTCAGCTGGTCAAGGGACATTCATGATGTCAGCCCATGTGGACACCAGGACAACTCTGAGTGGGGTCTTCACAGCATTGCCTCAAGGAGATGCCCAATAAACACTTGCTGAAAGCATCAGGTGAGGAAAAAAAAAAAAACTTTTAAACATGTGAATTATGAAAATTTTTTCAAGTCCTACTGGAGAAAAGACGCTGCGTCTCTTGGTAATACTTTTCCCAGTTAACTTAGTTACAACTAGAGATGATCGTGTACATTCGTGAAATTCAGTGTTTACAGTTCATCAGCTAAAATACATATACAGAGAAATTTCCCAGTTTTGATATGGTGGAAAACCCAAGCCTTGGACCAGGGGCTCTGGTCAACAACCCGAACTGAACATGCAACCTAAGAGTCTGTTAACTACACTCTCCAGTGGTTCCCTTCTCCTCAAACCCACCTCTCTGCCAGCTTCATTCCCTAACACCTGGACCCAGTCTTTTCTGCTGGTTCTCTAATGATCTCAGGGGAGCTGACACACTGATCTCTGCTAAGATATTCACCTCTTCATCCTCCTTTGTTGACTGGCTGAGGCAAGAGGATTGTCTGAGCCCAGGGGTTTGAGATCAGTCTGGGCAGCTTGGCAAGACCTCGTCTCGCCAATAAATCAAGAAAAATTAGCTGGGCAGGGTGGCACACGCCTGTAGTTCCAGCTTCTTGGAAGGTTGAGGCGGAAGGATCACCTGAGTCCAGCAGGGCGAGGCTGCGGTGACCACCTGTGTGCCACTGCATTCCAGCCTAATTTTTGGTCCTCTCACCTGGCTTCCACCTTCTGGGACCACAAAACCATTTTTGTAGCCCAGCCTCGAACCTTGGAGTCTATCCCTAAACCCTCAAGGAACCAAAGACAAACAGCCTTGGGAATGCACTAGGGTTTTTCCCATCACGACCACAAATTGCTCACAGAGTATCCCCCAGCAGTCGAGAAAGATGCTCCAGAAACTGGCTCTGAGACATTTCTCCTGTAACTTCACTGGGGTATAAACACCTCAAGTGAAATGAATGTGCTCTCTAAGACCCAGTTGCAGTATTAACATCATATGTATGTCTGGTCACTTTTCTTCATTTGATGCATATTTATGACCAGAGGAGCCGAAGCCACCCGCTCTGGCCCCTAGTGAACCGCGGGCAAGCAGTTACCTCCTAGAGCCCAATGACATGCCTGACGCGTAAAAAGTCAGTGCGTCCAAAACCAAAGTAGGCCCACCAGGATATCTGAAATTCAGTTTATGGAAACAGGTAAAACATTGCACATCCTTTAAAAACCAAAATCCAAAGTAAGCGAATCAATAATACAAAGCAGTTTTTAGTCGTCATTGAAATAGGGATAACATTGACCAGTGAAAATGTCAGACGTTAAATCACAAAGTGAATTTTCAGTGACTTAAGCATGTACACCACACAGTGGAGGCTGGTGCGATTTCAGATAAATTCCTCCCCTGGAACGGCCATCCCCAGTCAAGTTCTTCCTCAGCCTACTCCGTCAGCTCACAAGATGGGGTAGCTGGCTGCTGAGGCAATTCCACAGTTGTTCTCCCGGTCTCTGGCCATCTTTATGTAGCCATACTTGCCCCAGTCTGTACCCCAGCTGAAAGAATAGCAGGGATTTCATTTCATAGAGAGAATAAAAAACATTGCTTATTAACAGAAACACCCAACGTAAACAGTGTAACTGAGGCCACAGACTGAATAGAAGGGATCAGGGGAGGCAGATGTTCTTGCTCTTCCTTTATAAATTCTTGAGGCTAAACCTGCACATCACTTTTATCCAGACCCAAAACTGTGAACTTTCACAGAACTGCACAATCAGAGACAGAAAAAGGACAGGATGTCTTTCTAGCCAGAAATATTTCAGAGGCCGGGCACGGTGGCTCACGCCTATAATCCCAGCACTATGAGAGGTCAAGGTGAGAGATTTGTCTGAGCCCACGGGTTCGAGACCAGCCTGGCCAATTTGGCAGGACCTCATCTCTACAATAAATAAAAAAATTAGCCAGGCATGGTGGCGCATGCCTGTAGTTCCAGGTACTTGGAAGGCTGAGGTGGAAAGATCACCTGAACCCAGCAGGTCAAGGCTGTGGGAGCCATGAGCATGCCACTGCCCTCTAGCCTGGGTGACAGAGTAAGACTGCAGTTAAAAAAAAAAAAATTCAGAATTTAAAAATTCTACACACAAACTCCACAGGTAACTTTTGAGAGTTTTTTGAGAGTATCTTAATGCGATCAAACATTAACATTCTATGTTCAATCTAAGTGGGATAAAGACTTCTGGATTTCAGAAGTGTGCTTAAGGGGGTTTGTGGAAATGGATCTAAATAATGACTACAAACAAGAATTCCCTTTTGAATTTCAAATATAAGCATTTGTGGTCATTTATACCTGTTTTTTGCAATCCAATATTTGTTTTCATCTGGTTTTGCTCCTTCGTAGCCATAGCCAACCACCAGAAGAGCGTGATTCAAATTTTCCGAGCTGCAGTCTGGCTCATAATAAACACCTAGGACAATGAAAGGCATACTGGGGTGATAAACTCTGGGGACACCTGACAGTAACCCACCCTGTAAGGGAAGCATCTCTACATTCAGGAAATGACACGCTTTCTAGACAGAACTTAACAATAAGGTGTATTGTTATCAAGGCTAGGGACTTTGGCTCTCATTTCAAGCCAGCAGAAATACAGTGAGCATCATTCTTACATAAAACCTTGCCTGTCTGTAGTTCCAGCAACTTGGAGGCTGAGGTGGAAGGATTGCCTGAGCCCAGAAGGTTGAGGCTGTGGTGGCTGTGAGCATGTCGCCCCAGGACTCCAGCCTGGGTGACAGAGTGAGACTCTGACTCAAAACAACAACAACAACAACCTTGCCTGAAGGCAAAAAAAATTCCTCTTTGGAAATCTCTAATTCCATACTATTATGTCTAAGGAAAACAGCACAGAACCCCAAAATCCTTGACTCAAGAGGCTGTTTTCAGATTGAATTCCAGAAGTAAAAATTTTGGGAAAATCATAAAGGTCCAACAAATAGAGAATACTTAAGTAAATTAAGCTACACACTAGGTGAAATGTCTATTTATAAAAAAGATATGAAGTATTTATCTTCATAGAGCTGTGATAACGATGTCACACAGAAACATCAAGTACATCCAGTACAAATACTGCATGCACAGAAGGAACAACTATATGAAATCTATGTTACATTCCATAAACCATCATGCCGGCATGCCCTGGTAGTTTGGTCTTTTTCTGAATCAATTTCCACAAAGAAAAAAATGCGTACCTTCGTCGTAGAACTGGAACGACTCATGACTAGCATCAATCGCAACAGACATAGGTCCCACAATGGCCACAGCTGTCACCAGAGACTTTTCACACACAGGGATGTCTATGAAGCCAGTGTCATTACCAGCAGAATAATCAGGCTTGTACTTACAGTCTTCTTCCTTGTAAAGTTAAAGAAGAAGAAACTTTATACTACCATCTACCTCCTAGGGAACATGAGTCGTAGACCCAAAGCAACACTCATCAATGTCTAGCTTAGGATTTCCAAGTCGATGCTACTGTAAAACATCCCAGGAAGTGAAATGCTATTAAGTTGATGTAAAACTGAAAATCGGCTCAAATCTTTTCAATACACTGCCTAGGTCTTACCTATTCATAAGACAGTTTTCCAATAGAGAAATGTGTAAGATGTGTAGAAAGAGCCGGGCTCGGTAGCTCAGCCTGTAATCCCGTGCTTTTGGGAGGCTGAGGTGCGTGGATTGCCTGAGCCCGCGGGTTCGAGACCCGCCTGGGCAGCAAGACCTCATCTCTACAATAAAAAAAAAAATTAGCCGGGCGTGGTAGCGCATGCCTGTAATCTCGGTTACTTGGAAGGCTGAGGTGGAAGGATCGCCGGAGCCCAGCAGGTCGAGGCTGCGGTGGCGCCACTGCACTCCAGTCTGGGCGACAGAGTGAGACTCTGACTCAAAAAAAAAAAAGATATGTAGAAAGACTTCCACATTTTCCATGTTACACAGAATAATAGCTGTATGTTAACTACTTAATCAGAGAACGGTGCAAAGTCTAGTAACTTATAAAGACAGAACCGACAGTTTGCAGATGTCAATTCTACCATGTAAAATGTGAATTCTGAAAAGGTGTTTGTTATCACTGAACGTGATCCACTTTCCAAAAGCTGAGCTGGAATGACAGCACAAGGAACTCCACTTACCTTTCCTGTGTACGGATAGGATGCCTCAGAGTCCAGGCCTCCATTCTTCTTTACATACTGGAAGGCATAATCCGCCCTGCCACCTTTACAACCCGCATTTCCTTGAGTCTGAGAACAGTCCACCAGGTTCTGCTCACTCAGTGCAACAAGTTTGCCGGTTTTCCAGAACATCTGTCCTTCAAGAGCACCGGTTGCACTGAAAGCCCAACCAGAATCACATTCATACTGAAAAGAGAATAAAAACGTTTTCATCCACAAAACAAATAGCAAGACCTTGACAACAGCTCATATGTCTGAATTCTCTTTAAAGAACAGTGAACTGCATGTCACAGTCTCCCAAGACACAGGTGTCCATTGCTTCTTGGCTTTCCTACGGAGACGGGAGGGCTGAATCTGACACTGTCTTACCTGATCCTTCACAGGAGTCACGAAGCCTTCCTTTCTCCAATCGAAAGATGGGGGGACATAAGAAGAGGGAGGTTCCTGGAACACTTTCCCTTCTCGTGCTTCTGGTATCGAGAGCCTTTCATCCTCTGGTTGTATTCGTCATTGGTCTTCGAGGAAAAGGAAATACAACATTGGAAAGCAAGAGATTATTCTGACAAAGAGCTGATGAGACCAAGCAGTCCAGCCGTCCACGCCACACTCACCATGTCCCCAAAGGCATTCATGGCCATCGTGAAGCCATGCTTCCCTTCCCTGTATTCCCGATTGTGCTGTTCGATCCGTTTCATATTCTTCTCCCACACTGCTCTCCGCCATCCTTCTTCATTCTAGAGGCAAACACATCACCGATGGTCTTTATTTCTACTGACAACCCAACCCAGGCTCACCAGGTGGATTGCAGGCAGTCATAGAAGAGACATCATGGTCAGGGAGGCTGATACCTTAGGAGTCATTCTCCAAACCGAGACACAACAGGGATGAGTGTCCACATGGTACTCATCATTGGTGCCACCTGGTTATTGCTTTAGGGTGTTGATAAGAGCTGGCCTCTAGAAGGCCATAATCTTGGGCTCTATCTTCGAACAACAAGGAGCATGCTCTCTGGGGAGCCTCTGGACAGTCCCAGATGTTACCAACCGTTCCATATGATTTCCTGTGTTTCGCCTTCCACTGGTTCCATTGTGCATCTAAACCGTCATCAAGTACGGGAGCAGCTGAAGCCATTCCCAAGCATAAGGCAGCCAGGATGAGGGAAGGGTTCATGTTTCAAAAGCCTAGGAAGGGAAAGGTAGTGAGTATCTGATTAGACCAATCCCTCTCGAAAAGGTCATCTTATTCACTTCTGAGAAATGGGGCCAACATGGTGGAATAAAAATACTTAAATTATTCTGCCATTCATCTACCCAAAGACTTTGTAAGAGGCTGAGGATGTGCTGGGAGGAAAAAGGCCAAGTGAACGTATTTGATGAACCCGCCAAAATCAAAAGCAGCCTGTCCAGAGCTCTAGGAATTGAAACAATGTATGCCATGACTATCTGGGGTATAAAGAGGGTGTGAAGGCACCGGATGGGTGGAAAGTTTAAGGCAACTAGGAAATGCTTAGTTAGGCTCTGTACCAATGCTACTCAGGTCACCCAGGGAAAACCTGTCAAATGAAGACGTCTGTTCCCCAACAGGGCAAAGAGATCTCCAAAGTTTAGGGGCCATTTCACACTTTTTAGGCTAACATACAGCAGAAGGTGAGAAATGTCTTCCAATCTCCCTTCCATGTATGAAAGCTTTCTGGATTGCCCTCCCAGAAGACACTGAGAAGGAGAGGACCCAAGGCTCCTAGAGTCACACACATGGACCAGTGCCACCAACAGCCCAACTCACTGCCAAAGACCGGGGACCAGATCAGGTGACCCAAACTGTAAGCTAGAGCCCCAGTCCCAGCACCCAAACGTGGGTGTCCAGCTCCCAGGATCCCGGCTAGGTCCGGCCTAGGTTCCCTGTCGCTGGCTTCCCACATCGCCTCAAGCTCACTGTGGCCCCAGGATTTTCGCGGCGGTGCCGGGAGCGGGAGGCGGGTCCTCCTGACCCACGGAGTCCAGATGCTTTGTCCCGCCGGAACAGCCCTGTGGCTGACATGGCTTGGCACCTGCGAAATGCCCCCACAGACAGAGCTGACAGAATCTCTGGGCCCCGGGTAGCTCCTGGGCCGCTTCAGCCCACTGGGGTCTCACCAGTGCTGGCCAGTGCTGCACAGCCACAGCGGTTGGTGCAGGGTCCGGGGGGTCTCCCGCCCTCGGCTGTCTGTCCCAAGGCTGCCAACCAGGCCTTTAAAGCCTCCGAGCTGTAGCCCGGGAGGCCCCGCCCTCACCGTCTGGCCGCGCTGTGATTGGCTTCGCCGGCCGCTGGGCGGGGCCTTCGGGCTCTCAGACCCAGCACGTGACCCAACTCCGTCCCCACCTGTCCCCAGGCCGGAGGCACCTGGGTTGACCTGGAAAAACAGAGCTGGGCACCTTGGGGCAGAGCAGAGGAGCGTGGGGAGCACCTGACCTAAGGCGCTGAGCAGGTGAAATAAGCTCTAGGAAGTCCTGTGTGAATATTCCATCTCACCCTGCTTTTCTTTTAGTCCCAGAGTTCTTGAATAAAATCTCCGGGGCCAGAGCCAACGAAGGAGTGCAGGGAAGTTTACCTTGGAATATGACTTCCTAGCATCATGAGTTTTTTGATTTAGAAAACCTTAGAAATCAACAGGCCTGTTAGGAGCCTTTACCCCCATCTTGTTAGCGACCACATGGACCCCCTTCAAAAGAGCAATTGCCTTTCCTTCCCTTCACTGTGATCGCATTATCTATTACGGGAAAGGAAGAAAGAGTGTAATCAGTCCTGGCCCAACCCTTTACAAACTAATGCCTGTCTTTCAAGGGCATTTAGTTTCTGAAGATAACCACTTAGAAGTCATTCTCCATTTCCCCCATCCATGCTCCAAATTATTTACTGACCTTCAGTTGAATTCCTTTTCTCCTTTCCATAGCCTGATTTACCAGAATGCAACTAACTCTCTCTCTTTTTTTTCTGTAACTTTCAGATAGTATGCAAGTTTCTGTAAAGCTTTGGGAAGTTGGATCTTTATTCTGAAGGCTCCTACATATACGTTAAATACAATGCACGTGTTTTTTTCTCCTATTAATCAATCTTGCCTCATGCCAGTAATTTTTCAGTAAAACTTTGGGTCCGGCCATGGTTCCCACACCAATATACTCTAGCCTAGTTGTTCCTGTTAACAGTTAAGGTCAAGTCAGGTGTGAGAATGTAGAACCTATGGCAGAAGCCTTCTCTCCCTTTTAGGAATGAGGTGAGCTGGAGTTTAGGGTAATCTGGTTGGGAAGGGCACCCCCAAAACAGGTGACGAGGTGGTCAACACCAAACCCTAGGAGGGAATGGATGCGTCTCCAGAGACCTCCTGGCATTGTGTAAGGCATCCTTTCCCTTCTCCTCCATTCAGAGATACTTCTTTCCTCCAAGTCTTTTTGTTTATTTATTTATTTTGAGTTGGAGTCTCATTCTTGTTGCCCAGGCTGGAGTGCAGTGGCATGCTCCCAGCCAAACCATCCTTGACCTGCTGGGCTCAGGCGATCCTTCCTTCCACCTCAGTCTTCCAAGTAGGTGGAACTAGAGATGCACGCCACCACACCTGGCTAGTTTTTGTGATTTACTGTAGAGACAAGGTCTCACCAAGTTGCCCAGGCTGGTCTTGAGCCTCTGGGCTCAGGCAGTCCTCTCGCCTCGGCCTCCCAAAATGCTGAGATTACAGGCTGAGTCAATGCTCTGGGGCTCTTTCTCCAAGTCTTTCATCACATAAGTAAATGAATCCGTCATCAAGAATTAATGAAACTCTAACTCTGTGCTTATTGTCTTTTGTTTGGTATAGTGGGAGCATTTCCTTAGAAACAACCTTCATGTAACTTTCCTACCTGCTTCTGAGACCCAGCCTTTCCAAGTTAAAATCTAAGATTGTCTCAGTAATCTGGCTTCTGTAGCAAATGGACACAGAATAGGGCAGCTCCGTTAAATTGAAATTATGGTCCAAGCATCTTGGTGCTCTAGTCACAAGGGAGCTGGCCCTGTGAAACATCTTGCCACATTCCTAATCTTCTCCCCTAAATCTATAATCCATAAACTCTCCTTCAGAAGCCAGAGGATCTCTTCCTGAGATCTGACCTGTGCCTCTGCCCTCCCCTTTCATTAAGAAAACACCCTCAGGGCAGAAGATGCCATGAATGTAAAATGCATTTAAAAGAAGCTATGCCAGCCGGCTCGGTGGCTCAGCCTGTAATCCCGTGCCTTTGGGAGGCTGAGGTGAGTGGATTGCCTGAGCCCGCGGGTTCGAGACCCGCCTGGGCAGCAAGACCTCATCTCTACAATAAATCAAAAAATCAGCCGGGCGTGGTAGTGCATGCCTGTAATTCTGGCTACTTGGAAGGCTGAGGCGGAAGGATCGCTGGAGCCCAGCAGGTCGAGGCTGCGGTGGCCGGGAGTGGCCACTGCACTCCAGTCTGGGCGACAGAGCGAGACTCCAACTCGAAAAAAAAAACAAAAAAAACAAAAAAAAGAAGCTATGTCTGAGTGCCATGGCTCACATCTATAACCCCAGCACTTTGGGAGGTCAAGGTGAGAGAACTGCCTGAACCTACAGGTTTGAGACCAGCCTGGGCAACTTGGTGAGCTCTCATCTCTACAATAAATTAAAAAAATTAGCCAGGCATGGTGGTGTGTGTCTGTAGTTCCAGCTACTTGAAAGGCTGAGGCAGAAGGATCACCTGAACCCAGCAGGTCGAGGCTGCGGTGGCTGTGAGTGTGCCACTGCACTCCAGCCTGGGAGACAGAGTGAGAGACTTCAACTAAAAAAAGAAAGAAAAAAAGAAGCTATTATGGATCTTTGAATGAGAACTCTGCAATTTATACTGGACTCTACGTGTTATTTCCTCTGGCATTTTTAGCAATGATCCTGAGGGAAGATCAGAATCGTTATTCAGACGGTGGGTTAGTTCTCAAAAATAGAAGCTGGGTCCTCAGTGGATCCTAGGGTTTGGAGGATGCCGTTTAGAGTGCTTGGGTCAACAGCTACACATGTGATTTGAGGACAATGAGACCCAAACAGCGAGACAGCATCTGCTGAGGGACTGAGGCTAGGAGTAGGGAGATGACAGGACACGTGAAAAACTGACACAGGCCACCAGCATGCAGTCAGGCATGAACGGAAGTCCCAAGGTTTCTATTGAGAAGATTTTCCTGGTTGTAGATTTTGAAGTGCTCATACAAGGGGTTGAGGTGCTTGACTATTTGGTCCTACACCCTTTCATGGTCTCAACCATCTTCTCAAATAACGTGTGATGCCTGTCTTTAGAATTGGTGAAGTGACCCTCACATTTTTAGCATCTGAGGCTGTCACTGAAGCATTGTCACTCCATCTAGGTTTGAAAAGCAACAATGAGTGGATCCTAGAGAAAAAGCAGGGCAGTTGTCTCCTAGAAATGATACAGGAGGAAACACCCAGAAGGCTCGGGGCAAAACGCTCTTCTGGAAGCTGGTGTGTCAGGAAGATGCAGAGACTCAGTCTGGTCCCTGGAACATGCATTCTGCATAATAACATGGAGTCTTTGTTTGACCACACTTTAGTCAGGCTTCAGAATGTTCTGATAGACCCTCTGTGCACTATCTTATAAACACCAGTTTTATATTTTTTTCATTTCTTTAAGATTAAAAATTGTAGTTTATTTAAAAGTGAATTAGAGAGAGAAAGAGAAGGGAGAGAGAAAATTCACCTCCCCAAGGTGGAGGAGGGAGCCAAAACCAGGAAGCATGGCGACAGTCATAGCTCAAAGAGCCCATGGCCACACCAGAGTCTAGCTAGGCCATGGCCCCATTTATTTAATGCTTTATTTTATTTTTATTTTTTTTGAGTTGGAGTCTCATTCTGTCGCCCAGACTGGAGTGCAGTGGCCTCTCCCGGCCACCGCAGCCTCGACCTGCTGGGCTCTGGAGATCCTTCCGCCTCAGCCTTCCAAGTAGCTGGAACTACAGGTACACACTACCACACCCGGCTGATTTTTGATTTATTGTAGCGATGAGGTCTCGCCAAGTTGCCCAGGCAGGTCTCGAACTCGCGGGCTCAGGCAATCCACTCACCCCGGCCTCCCAAGGTGCAGGATTACAGGCTGAGCCACCGAGCCCGGCTGCTTTATTTTATTTTAAAGATGTGGGGTTCGAGTCAGGATTTGGTATGTAAATAACGCATGTAGAGGTGTAGTTTGGGCTTCCAACTGGTCCCTACTTCCCCTGGTTTAGAATCAGGTACCCTTTGCGTTGTTAGGTGTCCTCCCCTTTCTTCCTCTCGATGGTGTCCTACAACTGTGATCCCTCCCTGGTGCTATGGTGATTAACGTTCAGGTCACACTTAGGCGTGAGAACATGTGGTGTTCGGCTCATTGTTTCTGTGAAGGCTAAGAATGACTGCCTCCAATTCTATCCAGTCTGCTGAAAAGTCTGATTTTTCTCCTTTGTGGCTGCGAATGGAACAAATTCCAATTATAGAAAGATCCCTGCATAGTTTAGCTAGAATCCCCAACCACGACATCTGATCAGCCTCCATATCTCATCAGAGGCTTCATTTCCCAGCTTCCCCAGGTGGTGTCTGATAACCCTGGCCTGTCCTCACGAGAATCCCGTTGGGCCGGTTTAGTGAGAACCCCCTTGCCCCTTGTGTTGCTTCTTCAGGATTTTCCATTCACGGCCCCTACCCTGCCCCTTGGCTGTAAATTCCCACTTGCCCCTCCTGTATTCCGAGTGGAACCCAATCTCTCTCCCCCCCACTGCCAGACTCCATGGCTGTGGTCCCTATACCTACCTCCATGGTCATGCATAAAGTCTTCGTTGCTGTGCTGTAACAAGTGTCATGGAGTAACTTTTTCTAACAGTGAATCGCCTGTCTTTTCCTCCTTTCAAGGCGGCCCCAGCTGGGCCTCGTCCTTTTGGAAGTGGAGAGACTGGCCCTGGAGAGCCTCTGGGCCTTATCTGGATGGCCTGGGGGTTCCCATTCCCCGTCTCCTGCTGCCTTCTGACTCCCAGAGTCAGTTTGCCAAGCAAGTAACGAGGGTGGGGGAGGGACAAGGCGAAAGCCCACCGACAGCTTGGCTTCCTGCTCTGAGCTCTGCTGCCTGACTGGCAGTGAAGTTATTTCTTCAGTTCAGAAAGGAACGAGACCCCACCCTGGGTTCTGCATCCCCCACTGCCCTGACCACCCTCCCCTGTCAAGTGGGGCATGTAAGAGCACTCAGCTCCCAGGGCAGTGCTTCTCAAAGCAGGGTCCCTCGCCAGCAGCCTTTGAATCCGCCGGGGACTCGTTAGAAAAGCAAATTCTGGAAGCCTGTCCTACACCTACAGAATCAGAAACCCGGGGGCGGGTTCAGCAACCTGGCTGTTCAGGAGTCCTCCAGGTGACTCTGCTGGCTGCCGAAGTTTGGGAACCACTGTCACAGGCTTGTTGTGAAGAGGACAAGAGGAGAGCATGGAAATGCTCAGACAGTGCCAGGAACTGGGGGGTATTTAGCTGTTTTTTCATCAGTCTTCATCATCACAGCAGGGATCTTTTCTATTCATGCCTTAATCTCCAGGAGTTCTGGGAACAATGGGAGGGCGCTGTCTGTCCCATGGAGGAACCACAGAGCAGGGGCCCATGAAGGGAAGCCTCTCTCAGCAAACAAGGACCTCTCTGTCTTCATTGACAATGATTTTTACTTATGCTGTCTCTCTCTCTCTCTCTGTAGGATACATGCATTTGATTATTATCATTAGTATGTACTTTACATAAAATTCACCATCTTAATGTGGAAATTTAAGTTGATTTTAGTATAATTTCACACTAACCAACCACTACAACTATCAAATTCTGGAACATTTCCAGAAATATTCCAAAAGCCCAAAAAGGAAACTTGTATTTATTAGTCACAATTCCCCCAACGCTTGTTCTTATAACCTCCTTTCTGTCCCTGTGGATTTGTGTACTCTGGACATTTCATGTAAGTGGAATCAGAGCATGTGTGATCTTTTCTGGCCTTTTCACTTGCCACACACTTTCCACGGTTCATCCATGTTGTGGCGCCTTTTTTGTGGTTGACTAATACTCCATGGTGGCCGGGCTTGGTGGCTCAGCCTGTAATCCCGTGCCTTGGGAGGCTGAGATGAGTGGATTGCCTGAGCCCGCGGGTTCTAGACCCGCCTGGGCAACTTGGCGAGACCTCATCTCTACAATAAATCAAAAAAGTTAGCCGGGTGTGGTAGCGCGTGCCTGTAGTTTGAGCTACTTGGAAGCCTGAGGTGGAAGGATCACCGGAGCCCAGCAGGTCGAGGCTGTGGTGGCCGGGAGCGGCCACTGCACTCCAGTCTGGGCAGCAGAGTGAGACTCCGACTCAAAACAAAAAACAACAAAAAAAAACTCCACGGTGTGGATACACCACATTGTGTCTTGCCATTCACCAACTGATGGCCATTTGAGTTGCACTATTACAACTCATGCTGTTAGGAACGTTTGTTACAAGTTTCAGCATGATCATATGTCTTCTTTGGTCTTGGGCATATATAATAGCAAGAATTGTTGGGGCCTGTGGTGATGGGTTACCTGTTTGAGGAACTACCAGACTGTTTTCCACAGTGGCTACACTGCTTCCCTTTCTTCCCTGCTGTGTGTGAGGGTTCCAGTCTCTCAATATATTCACCCAACACTTTTTATTGCTCACTTTGCTTTTTTAAGTCGGAGTCTCACTCTGTCGCCCAGGCTGGAGTGCAGTGGCACGCTCACGGTCACCGCAGCCTCGACCTGCTAGGCTCCGGCGATCCTTTCGCCTCAGCCTTCCAAGTAGCTGGGACTACAGGCACACGCCATCATGCCCAGCTAACTTTTTGATTTATTGTAGAGACGAGGTCCCACCCATGTTACCCAGGCTGGTCTCAAACCCTTGGGCTCAGGCAATCCTCTCATCTCGGCCTCCCAAAGAGCTGGGATTATAGGCGTGATCCACCACTCCCAGCTCATAACTGTTTTGATATAAACTCGTAACTCTCCTGAAGGCTCCAATTTGCCACCTCCATTTTCAATTCTTAAACTTGGACCAGACGTCCTCAAAAGGGACTATACTGCCCCCTCCATGACACTGTGGAAGCCGGTGGGGGCGGTTTTACTCCCACGTATTGGGGGTGCTTCTGAGGGTAAATGGGTGTCCAGACAACCGTGTACACAAAATATACCTCGCCGTGAAGAGTTCTTCTGGGTCCCCTGACATCTGAGTATTTTCTGAGCTTTTATATACCCGAAAAGCCTGTTTACAGTCATCCGAACTGAGAATTTAACTGCATTTTTACATATAATCCAGAAGGTGATGGGGAGAAACTATTTAATATATACTGATTTATCCAATAATGCTACGATTATATAAGTGGGTCAATAAAATCACTTTCCTTTTTTGCTTTTGTCTTTCCTGAGGGCTGTCTTCCACTTCTGGAAATCATGTCAAAAGCTCCTGTGGTCTTGGGGCTGCCATCCCAGCCCTCCAGGGCTCGTCGACTTCTGAAAGAATGGCATTCAGGGCTCCTGTGGGTGGGTGCAGAGACCCGCCAAGCTCCATTGCCAGCCCCCGCCTGTGTCCCAGCACCTGCGTTTTGACATGTGGTTCCTTTCACTCTGTGCATGTGACAGCAAGGGCGTTGTCCTGTGAGAGTCAGGGCACATGCCTGATCTTTGGAAATTCTGTGTGGTCTGCCCCTATCTAGGAATTTTATGTCCTAGGGTCAAGAAGCCATGATAAAAGGCATGTTGTGACTTACTGGGCGGCTAGGGGTGGAGGCCACAGCTCTGGCCTGAGATCCAAAGACGGTGAGCTTGTTCTTACTCTAGTTTCTTCTCGTTTCCAATCCCAAAGGGGTCTGGGAAAGAGCTCACAGAGGAAGGAAAGTGCTGGACATCTTGCCAGCGAGGGTCCTGATTTATTACTCGAGTTGGCACCCAGGCTCAGAGGTTCTATTCTGAGGGGTTACTCCCTAGGGATGGCGCCCACCAGGCTGGAAGAAATGGGGTGCTGAACTTTCCCCAATGCTCCCACCGCTGCAGAAGCGTCTGTACTGCTAGCCTGCCTCGAACCCTGAAGCCATGGTCCCTCCCCGCTCTCCTTCACCTCCCGCAGCACCCGTGGGCTTACTTTTGAGCCCGGTGGCCCTGCCCACACCTCCCCACTTGTAAGCACCTGTGCCTCAGGCCACAGTGCCGAGCTGCAGTCCCCTTCCGTGGGGAGTATCCCCTGGGCGGATGCAAACCTCCCACCTGGTCCCTGACACACACAGCAGCACACAGGATCTTTCCTGCTTCACCTCCGAGGGCGAAAGGGGAAACCCGCTCCCGGCCTCAGTCCCGTCACTGCACCCCCGTATCCTGGTTTCGGTCAAGAAGTTGAGGCATGACAGGCTTGCAGCGCTTTTCTGCCCATTTCGGGCCTGGTGGATCTTGACACGTGACCTTTGGCAAACACTCGTGTCCCGTCTGCAGGAAGGACAAACTCTTATTTTCTGCCGGAGTCCCAAATGCCCCTACCTGTGAGGAGACTTGAACCCTGGTGACCTACAGACACAGCTGCTCTCATGCAGCTTCTGAAAATGACTCTGGACCCACAGGCTGACTTGCTCCTGTGTGGTCCAGGGCCTTGCCTGGACTGAGACCCGGCTCACTCCTTCCAATTCCCCGCAGGGCGGTGCTGGGGGGATCCTGCTGGCAATCTGTCTGCCTGATTCCCGGGCCAGCCCGAGAAATGGAGGCAGAGGGAAGAGGCAGGTGGGAGCAAAAACAGATGTGTGTCCTGTCTGCCGCAGGAACTCCCGCCAGCATGACCTCTTCCAGCTCAGGGTGTGCTTTCACTCCCATTCCTTATGGAAACCTCCAGAATCATTCGTGCTTAATATACCCTCTTTCGGGTGAGGAAACCAAGGCACAGAGAGGCCACGGACCTTGCTCAAAGCCACAGAAAAAGAATTCACCACCGGGTTTCCCACCACTGCTGGTCACCGACGGAGAGGAGGCAGGTTCCTCATTCCTCAGAAGTGGAGAAGGCAAGGTTGAATTGAGGGTGGAGCCCCACAGCTGTGTGCTGGAGGCACGAGCACCCAGAGTCTACTTACAAAAAAGTGTGTGTTTATTCCATGTTTAACTTCAGTCACCTCTAAAGTACTCTCCGTTTGATGTAATACACTTGTTGAGACACTTTTTTCACTGCTCAGAAGTCTTTTAACTCATCAGTTTTGATGCCTTTTAATGCTTCTGCCATTTTGTGTTTCGCCTTTTCCACACCAGCAAATCATTACCTTCTGGGGACTTTTTTTAAACAGGGGAAACCAAAAAAAAAAAAGTCACTTGGAGTGAGATCCTGTGAGGAAGTCATGCTGGTTTTTGATCAAAAACTGCTCAGCACTTACTCCTGTGTGGGCAGATTCATGTAAATCGAACATCATGAAATGGGCAAATGCATTAGAAAAATCTCCAGAAAAAATTAACTGAAGCCAAATTCAGCCTCTCGCAACAACGCTAGCTGGTACGTTGCTGCTAGTGGGTTCCTAGAACACTTGCCTCATAGGAGAAGCCAGTATTACAAAGGACCTGCCCTCTAAATAAAAATTCTGGTTTTTTTGCATACCCTCTCATATGTGGCCAACACCACCTGGTGAGCGGGAAGAGGGGCTATTGTCTACTGAAATGTTGTCTCTTGCCTTGAATTGTGCTTCAGTGTGTGTCCCCTAGTTCTAAGGGTGAGGCTGGAAGGCACATAGGAGCCCTGGGGCATCCAGGGGTGAGGGCAAGATATCCCATGGTGCAGAGGGAGGCCAAGTTGGGAAGAAGAGGAGGAAGCCGCACTGGACTCCAAGGAGTGCGGAGTCCAGAACTTTCCAGGTGGTTCTAAAGGTGTGTTTGGAAAACATACTCTACCCACTTGAGTGTTAGCTCTAATCATATACTTAATATCTACACAGCAATGATAGCCTCCATTCATATCTTGCTTGGAGCTCACAAAGTAGTAGTGCCTGGACAGCCCCATTTCAAGCACTGTCATGTCTCCTCTGGCTGTCACCTAGGAAGAAAGGGACATGAGACAGAAAAACAGGAGTAAAGCAGGAAAGCTGACCTCTAGGATCTTAAGTAAGCAGCTGCATGCCATTTTCCTTAATTGCAATTTCTGCTTCTGCAAACATGCTTTACTGCATCTCATGTGGAAATGTTCATAAAGATGTTTGCTTCAATGCCTGTTGTGGAAGTAACTGTCCTTGGTCCTAAATTTAAAATTATAAACCTACCAATGGCAAATCCATGTATGTTGTAACCACAAAAAGCTCTATAAAAGCAGCTTGAAACCGAGGGTCGGGCTACTCTGCCTGAGACTTCTGGAATAAATGCCTTTGATTCTCCTCTCGGTCTCTGGTGCCTGTCCTGAGTGCATTCATTCCTGTTCCGGGTGAGTTGCTGCAACAGACACATAATGACTGTTCTATTGCAGGTTTAGAGATGATTAAAAATTCGCAAGTAGAAAAGATGAGAAGCAACTTTCAAATACAGATAGATAGGAATTAAGAAATAAAAAAGGAAGGATTTGGTTTACATCTATGTTTATCAGTATTGAACAGTGAAGATTGTATTCCTTTGGAAGCTTAAGAATACCCAAAGTCTATCTGTCTGTAAATTGGTCTGCAGAGATAATGCCATCCCTGTGAAATTCCAACGACTTTTCCCCCTAAAAATGTAGAAGTTGATCATAAAATTCATATGGAATTGTAAGGAACATGGATTAGCCAAAATCATCTTGAAAAAGAAAAACACAGTGGGGTGAGGTGGTTCAAGCCTATGATCCCAGGACTTTGGGAGACTGAGGCAAGAGGATTTGCCTGAGCCTGGGGGTTCAAGACTAGCCTGGGCAACTTGGTGAGGCCTCATCTTCCAGCTACTTGGAAGGCTGAGGTGGAAGAATCACCTGAGTCCAGCAGGTTGAGATGGCGGTGGCTGTGAGTAATGTATCACTGCGCTCCAACCTGGGCAACAGAGTGAGACTCCGACTCAAAAAAAAGAAAAGAAGAAGAAATACCTTACTCTAGAAGGAATAACTATTATTAAAATGACAAAAATAACAATTATTGGCCAGGATGTGGAGAAAAGGCAACACTTACCCACTGTTACTGGGAATTTAATATAGCACGGTTATTACAGAAAACAGTATGGAGCCGGGCTCAGTGGCTCAGCCTGTAATCCCACGCCTTTGGGAGGCCTAGGTGAGTGGATTGCCTGAGCCCACGGGTTCGAGACCCGTCTGGTCAACTTGGTGAGACCTCATCTTTACAATAAATCAAAAATTAGCTGGGTGTGGTAGCGTGCGCCTGTAGTTCCAGCTACGTGGAAGGCTGAGGCGGAAGGATCGCTGGAGCCCAGCAGGTCGAGGCTGCAGTGGCCACTCCCGGGTGGGTGACAGAGTGAGACTCCAACTCAAAAAAAAAAAAAAATTAAAGCAACTAAAGAACTCACCTCTGGTAGTGGTGCTGGGAAGGGAGAAGGAAGGTTAGGACGATTGCTTTTCATTATATGCTCTTTGCTCCAATTTTGTTGCTATTACATGGATTCGGGACTTAAATGAAAGTGAAAGGGAAACCAAAAAATTAACCAAGAGAAAGGTCTTTAATTATTGTATTTGGGTCATGTCACTTCTGTTGTAGTTTTCACATCCTGATTCCGTTCCCTGGGGGAGGAGGTTGCCCCTTGGACAGTGGGATCAAGCAGCTGCCTCTCGCCTGTTCCTGATCATTTGTTAGTCTAGCTCAGTTGGTCAAGGGACATTCATGATGTCAGCACGTGTGGACATCAGGACAACTTTGAGTGGGGTCTTCCCAACATCGCTTCCTAGAAAGTGCCCTGTAATTACTTGCTAAAAGCATCAAGTGAAGAAAAGAAAAACAAACCTTTAAACTTGCAATTTATGGAAATCTAAAAAAGTCATGCAAAAAAAAAAAAAGAGAGACCAAGTCTTCTGGGAATACTTTTCCCTGCTAACTTGTTTACAACTAGGGATGGGATCACGTACATTCGTGAAATTCAGCATTTACAGTTTATCAACTGGAAGATGTACACACAGACATTTCCCCGCGTGGATGTGGGAAGCTCAAGCCATGAAGAGGCTGGTCAACAGCCCAAGCTGAAGGTGCAACCAACACAGGTGGCCAGTCATGTGAGGAATTTCTGGGGATGTCCTGTCCAATCAAACCTGCACATATCTCCACCACAGACAGATACCTAGGCAGGGACACCACGCAGCTGAGTCCGGGCAAGAAGGCGTGGAAGGTGGTTCTTCCACGCTGCTGGTTTCCAGTGGTCTGTTTTATAGTAACAGATAACTGCAGAGTTTGTTCGCTGCACGCCCCTGTGGTTCTCTTGTCCTAAAACCCACCTCTCTGCCAGCTTCGTCCCCCAATACCTGGACCCGGTCACTGCTACAGGGTCTCTAACCTCAGAGCCCGATCTCGGGGGAACTGAAACGCTGATCTCTGCTAAGACACTCACTTCTTCATTCTCCTTTATTGACTGACTGCTCTGGCTGATTCCTGCTTTCCCTTCACCCTGGAAGCCCTCCCTGCCCACCTCAGTCTCCCTTACAGCTTCAACTCCTTGAGGTCAGGACCTGTCTCTTCCACAGGGGTTATGTTCAATACATAGGGGGTACTACATGGGTTCTAGTTGTATCAAATCGAGATAGCAACTGGCATACAAGATTTAGCTTTGGGAGACTCCCAAATCTTCTTCCCTTACCACACTGGGTACATTTATTATAAAACCTAAAGAACTTCACTGTAGCTGACACACTTGTCATATTAGATCCAGTTTGAAATTTTGGCCATGGCCGGGCTTGGTGGCTCAGTCTGTAATCCCAGCACTTGGGGAGGCAGAGGCGAGTGTACTGCCTGAGTCCGCGGGTTCAAGACCAGCCCAGGCAACTTGGTGAGACCTTGTCTCTACAATAAACCAAAAAATCAGCCAGGTGTGGCAGTGCATGCCTGTAGTTCTGGCTACTTAGAAGGCAGGTGAAAGAATCGCCTGAGCCCAGCAGGTCGAGGCTGTGGTGGTCGGGTGCATGCCACCGCACTCCAGCCTAGGTAACAAAGTGAGACTCCAACTCAAAAAAAAAAAAGAAAATAATAATTCCAGTTTAGGCTGGGCACAGAGACTCCTACGTGTAATCCCAGCACTTTGGGAGCCCGAGGTGAGAGGACTGCTTGAGCCCAGGAGTCCAAGACCAGCCTGGGCAACTTGACGAGACCTCTACTCTACAATAAATCAAAAAGTTAGCCCGGCATGGTGGCACGTGCCTGTAGTCCCAGCTACTTGGAAGGCTGAGGTAGAAGGATTGCCTGAGCCCAACAGGTCGAGACCTCAGTTACCATGTGCATGCCACTGCACCACAGCCCTCCAGCCTGGGCGACACAGTGAGACTCTGAAAAAAAAAAATTCTAGTTTAACTAGAATTAAATGATGTGTGGATATCACAGATTGGTGCTTTTCATATGGAGGCCGGAAACTAGACTCTATTTATTTATTCATTTCCTACATTGTGGGTCACCCCAAACAGTCTTGCAATGAATATCCTTGTACATGTCCCCTTTGGGACCTGCGTGCATGCTCCTCTGGGTGCACCCGATATAGGGTTGTTGGTCAGTGGGGATGTAGTACACATCTCCTCAGACTACTCTCCAAAACAGGCGTGACTGAACGACTTCCCCTGCAAAGTATGAGAGTTCCATTTCCCTGCATTCTCACCAGTATTTAGAGTTATCTGATAGTCGAGGTTTTTCCAATCTGATGAATGTCAAGTAGTATAACCAGTTTTTTGAGCTTGGGGAACTCGATTCCAAGAGTGTAATCGAAAAACTCCCTTTCCTTCCTTTCTTCCTTTCTTCTTCTGTTTCTTTCTCTCCTTCATTCTTTCTTGACTTTCACCCCCTTTCAATTTATTCAGTGGGAAAGTACTTTCCTGCTCCTGTTTGAAAATACAGGCATTCCCATGACACTTCTCTTTCAGGAAATAAGAATACCTTGGGCACACTGCATAAAAACACAGTCTCAGTTTAGTAGCTAAAAGTACATTATGCTATTGTAAAATCCTTGTATCTGAATGAAGTCAAAATCTTTCCCCTTCCCTTGATGAGCGGAAACCAAGGAAGGGGCCGAGATCGTCTCTCTGAGCTCACCTCCCACTCCATGCTAAGTGTGTTTTCTGGTAACGAGGGGAAGCGAGAGAAGGTAAAAAGGGTCAGTGATATTCTGAGAGGTATTGTTGTTTTTTGTGTTTTTTGGTTTTGAGTTGGAGTCTCACTCGGTCGCCCAGACTGGAGTGCAGTGGCCACTGCCGGCCACCACAGCCTCAGCCTGCGGGCTCCGGCAATCCTTCCGCCTCAGCCTTCTCAGTAGCTGGAACTACAGGCGCGCACTACCACGCCCGGCTAATTTTTGATTTTTTGTAGAGATGAGGTCTCGCCACGTTGCCCAGGCGGGTCTCGAACCCTTGGGCTCACGCAATCCACTCACCTCGGCCTCCCAAAGCGTGGGATTACAGGCTGAGCCACCAAGCCCGGCTTCTGAGTGGTATTGTTAAGAAGGTGTTTTCTGGATCTAGGAAGTGTTCGAGCTGATACTTTGTGTTGAGGTGCTGGTATCCAGAGGATTCCGCTGGGAACCTTCAATGGTGTTTCCCAGGATGGTGGTGCTGGAGTTCCCTCGGATCGGCTGCTTCCCCTGCAGTCCCTCATCCCTTGACCCGCCCTGCTCTATACAGACTTCTGTTAGGAGCCTGTGGCGCCCTCAGGCAGTCCTACTTGAACGGGATTTGAAAGTGTCCAAATTAGTTCTTTCTCCTAACTTAGTGGTCATTTTGCAAAGGTGGCATGGATACATGCACTCCACCAATGCCACACGGTACAAACATGAAATAATACATATTGGGGCTGGCTGCACCTGTAAATCCCAGCATTTTGGGATACTGAGGCAGGAGGATTACTTGATTCCTGGAGTCTGAGACCAGCCTAGGCAACATAGCAAGACCTTGTCTCTGCAAAAAATCAAAAAATTAGCTGGGCATGGTAGTGTGTGCCTGTAGTCCCACCTGCTCAGGAGCCAGAGGCTGGAGGATTGCCTGAGCCCAGGAGGTAGAGGCTACAGTGAGCCATGATCGTGCCACTGCACTTCAGCCTGGGCAACAGAGTGAGACTCCAGCTCAAAATAAAATAAAATAAATTTTAAAGCCATGTGCAGTGGCTCATGCCTGCAATCCCTGCACTTTGGGAGGCCGAGGTGAAAGGACTGCCTGAGCTCAGGGGTTCGAGACCAGCCTAGGCAACTTGATGAGAGCTTGTCTCTACAATAAATCACAAAATCAGTCGGGAGTGGTGGCGTGCTTCTGTAGTTCCAGCTACTTGGAATACTGAGGCAGAAGGATCACCTAAGCCCAGCAGGTCGCATGTGTGGTGACCATGAGCGTGCCACTGCACTCCTGCCTTGGCGACAAAACTGAGACTCCAACTCAAAAAAAAAGAAAAAGACATTGGCTTATTATCAAGTCATAGAATATGAGAGAGTTGAATCGCAGGGACAGCAGTTAACCAAGCAGCTTCCTGTCTCATGAGCAGCAATGTCCTGTGTTCCCTCGACCTGGTTCCTGGGACACTAAACGCCATCGGGCTGGCTTGGTTTCCTCCCATTGCTTGGCGCTTCCAGCGAATGGCGAGGTGGGGCTGTTTCTGAGGATTCTCAGAGAACCTTGGTCATTGTCAACTCAAAGAGTTTCATCCATTGCATTTCAAAAATTTGTAGAGAAAGAAACAAGTCAAACAAGTAAACATGATGAAAAACAGAAAATACAGATAAGCGAGACAGACGGGGGAAAAAAACCCCAAAGATTGACCCGAAACCCCACTGCACTTCCTTTTGTTCCAGTGAAACCAGTAGTCAACGGAACATGTTGCTCACTTAGGAGCCAAGCCCTGGACTCTCCCTGTTGGGTCTCACGGCATTGGGCCATCGGAGAAACCCTTATCCCCATCTCACAGACAAGGGCGCTGAAACTTAGAGAGGTTGAGGAGCTTGTCTAAAGGCACAGGAGCTGCTCTCAGGGGTGCAACTCCAGACACACCAGCAGGCAACACCGCAGGTGTCCCAGACCCTGGTACTGAGGGCTGGCAGTCGTTAAGAGAACTGCAGAGAACCGCAGGGAGAGGTTTGTGCCAAACGGGACCTTCTCCAAGTTCAGCCGAGCAGCAACGGAGACACCGCGCCCTTCCAAGAGTTCCAGCGAGGAGGTCATTCTCCACACACAGTCCCTAATCCCCTTCTACTGCTTCCATTCCAAGCTTTCTGGAAAGCACTTCCTGTTTCCTGTGATTCCCCACTGACTTTTATCTGAGGAATGGGAGTTTCTTCAAATAATCAGGCACGGTGTCTCACACCTATAATCCCAGCACACTGGGAGGCTGAGGTGAGAGGTTTGCCTGAGCCCACAGGTTCGGAGACCAGCCTGGACAATTTGGTGAGGCCTTATCTCTACAATTAATCGCACACGCACACGCACACGCACACGCACACACACACACACCAGAAATTCTTTTCAGTTTTGTTCCAAGAGCTTGTTTGTTAAGTCCAATCTGTTCATTAGTTCAACAAAGTAGCCTAGGTGTTATCGCCTGAGTACTCTCGGGTGCCCCCCTTGATACCAATAAATCATAGGGGCAGGGAACTAGTAGAAAGAAGTTTATTTCTGAGTTCAAATCCGGGGAGCAGAGTCAGACTTCTTGAGAAAAACCCTCAAACATCTAGGCATAGATGGAGCATATCTCAAAATAGTGAAAGACCTTTACAACGAAAACTACCAAGGCAATCTATAGATTTAATGTAATACTCAGCAGCATTCTTCTCAGACCTGGAAATGAAAATACAGGAATTCATATGGAAACATAAATGACCACGAATAGCCAAAACAATTCTCAGCACAAAAAAACAAAGCTGATGGTATCAGAATCCCAGACTTTAAACTCAAATAAAACTACAATAATCAAAACAACCTGGTATTGGTACAAGAACAGGCATATAGACCAATGGAACAGGATAGAGATTCCAGGAGCAAAACCTCAATTTTGCAACCAATTCATCTTCAACAAAGCCTCCACCACCAACCATTGGGGAGAGAAGAAACTATTCAATAAGTGGTGCTGGGAAAACTGATCACATGCAGAAGACTAAAACAAGATCCCTACCTATCACCATACACAAAAGTCAACTCTAAATGGATCAAAGACCTAAACATAAAACCTCAAACTATAAGAACCTTAGAAAATGCAGGAGACACCCTTATGGAAATTGGAACTGGCAACCAATTCCTGATCAAAACCCCACTGCCTATGCCATAAGAGAGAAGATACACACGTGAGACCTCATCAAATGACAAGCTTCTGCAAAGCCAAAGAAACCATCAAGAAAAAAGGGAGACACCCATGGACTGGGAAAAAATATTTGCCAACTGTACATCTGACAAAGGCCTAACATCTAGGATCTATAAGGAACTCAAATGTGCCGAAAAGAAAAACAGTGGGCAAAAGATATGAATAGGCACTTCTCAAAAGAAGACACATAAGCAGCCAACAGATACATGAAAAAATGCTCAGCCTCACCCTGCAGGTGTCTCCTGCATTTTCTAAGGTTCTTATAGTTTGAGGTTTTACGTTTAGGGCTTTCATCCATTTAGAGTTGACTTTTGTGTATGGTGATAGGTAGGGATCTTGTTTTAATCTTCTGCATGTGGTCAGTCAGTTTTCCCAGCACCACTTACTGATTTTAAATGCAAATTGAAATCATACTGAGATACTACATAACTCCTGTCAGGATGGCCATCATCAACAACTCAAAAAACAACAGATGCTGGAGAGGATGCGGGGAAAAGGAACACTTCTACACCATCGGTGGGAGTGTAAACTAGTACAACCTCTGTGAAAAACAGTTTGGCAATTCCTAAAAGGTCTAAAACTCGACCTTCCATATGAACCCATAATCCCTCTACTGGGAATATACTCAGAGGAACACAAATGACTCTATGAAAAATATACCTGCACACGCATGTTGATTGCAGCATTGTTCACAATAGCAAAAAAAAGAGGACAATTAAAAAAACGTGTATATACACAATGGAATATTTTACAGCCATAAAGAAGGACAAAATCATGAGCTTCATAGCATCTTGGATGAACTTAGACTCTATAACACTGAATGATTTATCACAGAAACAAAGAATTGAGTACTACATGTTCTCACTCATAAGTGGACCTTGAATAATTATCATAATACTATAAGAAAAGCATTGATGGTATTGAGAAATTGCCCGGGAGGGGGAGCGAGTTGGCAGTAGTGGTATTCTGCCAGGAGAGGGGGCCCACACCTCATCAACAAGGGTACCTGCATAATGCATATTTGTCTACTCAACCCTGAACTGTACCCCACATCTTTAAAGTAAGAAAATTAATTAATAATAAAAATACAATAAAGAGGAAGAAATAAATAGAATATGCTTGAAAGTAAAAAATAAATACTTCAATAATTGCTCATTACTGCATTATTGATAATATATTTTAAAATTAATCTTTATACCTGAACTTTTAGCACCATTATTAAACAGTGAATTGGCTATATTTATTCAATTGTTTATAACATTTGACAATAATGTTTGTTCCGAAGCCCCTTTGCAGAAAGTGTGTAAAACAAAGCATAAAATAAGATGACAGAAATAAGTTATTATTGAGTAATAATTAAACAAAGGAAAAGTGGAAGTAGTCGGATAAAGTTTTTAAATGTCAAAATAAAAACCCCAATATCAAATATTTAAAATGCTGTCAAACGTTTTAAATGTCACTCAGCTATATGATTAAAAATGAAGAATTTCAGCCTTTAAATTCTTTCCCTTTACGGTGCTCGTTGAATCTGATGATGAGTCTTCTGATAACGGTCATCACTATCCACTACACATTATGAATAAAACTTCTCCCCTGTTGTACATTCAAAAACCACAAGTAGCGTTTTTTAATAAGATGCCCCCATGACTTACAATGCCAATCACAGAAAGAAAAACAGGTATTCAGAAACAAACAGCTCCTTTAAAACATTCTGTGCATTGCATTTTGATAGAAATATTTGTTGTAGTATGAATTTGAAAATATAAATGTTTATCTTGATTGACTTTATGCTTGACTGATTACAAGAAGCTTTTCCAAGTAAAACACACTTTTTTTCCAGAATGTTTCTTAGAAAATGTGAAACTCTTTGTTATTGTTTTTCTTTTAATAATTTTATTTCCTAGATAAACAGATCACAGAGCCAAGTGCTGTATTCTGTTTTTCTGGGCATACTTGTGTTCTTTCAAAAATTATAATTTATTAATGTCTAACTATGATTTAATCAGTTGATGGCATTCCACCCACTGTTGGCTAAAAGAAACCTAATTTAACACATAATCCAAGGAGATCTGCAAAGTAAGAAAACTTTAAACTGAAAGCAACACGTGTGCATGGAAAATTCAAAGAGTGCGATGGGCAAAAAGTGGAAACAAAAACTCTTTCCTTCCACAGACCCTGGTCCTGCTTTTCAGAGGTAAGCAATGCTTACCATTTTCTTTTTTCACTATATACTATTTTTTGAATTGTAAATAGTGCTGCATATGTTTTATCTTGATCTTTTTAAAATCTAATTTTAAGTAATAGCTCTTGACTGTTTATAAAAGATAGATAATATAGCTCATTTCCTTTGCTCTATTCTTCTAAAAGTATGTTTCCTATTTGGTCTTTAAACTGTGATTTGAAGGCTTTTTTATCTTGCTTTCTCTAAATGATACGCTTATAGTGTGTAATACTGTGTTTAAATATTGTGCATCCAGTTTGAATGCAATTAATGGGCTCAGTAGGGTGTGGAGATTCGTGTGCAACTTTCCTCTCTCCCAACTTCCCATCATGGCTCTCGTCTTTGATCAAATACAGTTTGATGCTTATATTGCCAACTTGTACATAATTTGCATCTTATTTTTTGTTATAATAAACTCTTCTGTGTTTTGTCCATAGGTCGATCATGATCATGGCATCTCAAATAAATTGACAGCATTATGATTATGTTTTGTTTTAACCATAGGTGCAGGTGGCATGATTTGATCTATAGGAAGGCAACTAAGTGATATGGGAATATACCCAAGCCTACAAAAAGAATCCAGGTTTCAAGAATCATGAAGAAAACTAATTATTCTCTTTCTCTCCATTAATTGAAATAATGTCTTTTTTTTTGTTACTATGTGACATCCATTGTAAAATATTTTTCTGAAAACTGTACATTCTCCAATAGATCACAAAGAATACAGTACTTTTCTCAACTTTGACACATTTATGGTGCATTATTTCTTATCTTCCAGGAGTTTTAGTTACCTTTAGTTTGAATGACTAAAAAGAAACATAACATGACTTTCATCATATCATGAAGATAATCCAGATTTTTAAATATTTTAAAGATGTGGGGTACAATTCAGGATTAGGTATACAAGTGGACATCATATAGGTAACTTTGTGATCATTCAGTTCTTGTTCTTCTCTTTGCTAAGTGATTAACTTTGGACAGAAACTTGCTAGACCTGTTGCCACTTACCAGCCTTGCATCCCTTCTTTCAACCATACTTGAGTCTAATGAATATCTCTTTCATTAGTTTAAAAAAAATTTTTTTTCCTAGAATGGGTGCATGCTAGTTTACTGTTTATTTGCATGCATTAATTGCTCTTATAGTGTGTTATCATTTTAGTGAAGTTTATAGTTGCAAAGTGGTTTACCCTCAGAACATTGAAGACTTCTTTCTTTGTAACATCCTGTCAATGGAATGAAAAGTCAGATCATCCTTGGAGGAACAGTTGATTTCAATTGGCATCAGGCTTTCCAATTCAATGCTGGAGACACGAATAAAATGGAGTAACATTTTTAAAAACTTGAAAGGAAACAAATTTTAAACCATGAATTACGTACAGCCAGAATTCTTTAAATTTGAAAGTACAGAAAAGATGCTATCATAAAATAAGGCCTCAAAGGTTTTATTTTACATAAATCCCTTTGAAAATATTCCTAGAGGAAATACTCCAGTAAAAAGAAAAATAAATCTAGGGATGTGTCATTAGATTTGTGGAATAAAGGATGGATGGTAGTGCTTATTGTAGCCTAAAAAATACATGAAAATATATCAAAAACAACTCAGTAAAGCTTCAGAAAGTATCCCCTTGGACAAAAGGCTGTCATGATCAGAAAGCAAAACCAAGCTGAGAAAAGGAAGCTAGAGTATTTGTCTGATTTGCTGAGATAATGTCAATTTTGATACTTGTAAGAAATTAAGAAAACCAGTGTAAATAATGATGTAGCCACCATTACAGTATGAAACGTTTTCAAGCATCAAACAAACAGAAGAACACTTTTTTTGTGGGGGGTGGGAGGGCAGGGTCTTGCTCTGTTGCCCGGTCGCACGATCATAGCTCACTGAGCCTTGAGGCTCAATCAGTCCTCCCACCTCAGCCTCCTAAAGTGCTGGGATTATAGGCATGAGTCACTGCACCTGGCCTGAACAGAACAACGTTTGATCTATAAAGTGGGAGGTGCAAAAGAAACAGTAAAGAATGTGTGTAAAACAGAGCATAAAATAACATGACAGAAATAAGTTATAGAGCCATAATTAAACAAATCAAAGGTGAAAATTGTCGGATAATTTTTAAGATGTCAAATACAAAGCCCAACACCAAACACAACACATGTTTAATAAATGCTTGAATTCAAGGTTCAAGTAACCTAAGGGAAGAAAAGACTGTAGGCCGAAAGAAGAAACAGCAGATACAGGAGAGGCGCTCATGTGCATCCTTGGTACTACAGTCAGAAGAACCCAAATCCCATTAAAGCCCTATAAAAACCTGATGACCAACAAGCCGAGGCTCTGCCTTCTTTCCGAGCCTTCCTGAAACATCAAGGCAAATTTACCAGGTGAATCCTTAAGTGAATCCCGAGTTAACACTGTGAGGAGATGCAGAATGGTGTCATAAAGGAATTTCATGCAGCACTCAAGCAGAGACCTCGTAGAAACCTCAGACATCGTCCCCCACAAAGGCCTTAGAGACTGCACACTGAGCTGCCAGACAGGAGCCTTTTCCAGAGACATCACGCAGGGACCTCACAGAGACATCTCACACAGAGACCTCCCAGAAGTAACACACACAAGTCTCCACTGCCTCACAGGGACCTTTCCCAGAGTCCTCTCACAGAGGCCTTCCACATAGGCCCACACAGAGACTTCTCAGACGAAACACAGAGAGATCTCTCGCTCCTCGCAGAGATCTTGCAGAGGTTCCACACACACAGGCCTCGGGTGGCTCCATGGTCACCGCACGGAAAGCTCGCACAGAGAGTCCTCTCAGACGTTTCGTGCAGAGGCTCCCCACGGCCCTCAAGGAGGCCACACAGAGACGGCCAAGGGCCTCACTCAGAGACCCGCACAGACTCGAGTCCCAGAGTCCCTCCCACAGAGACCTCGCACAGATATTTCCCATGGGGCTTTACCCAGAGACCACTGACAGAGACCCACACAGGCACCACCCACAGATGCTCCCCTCACAGACCTCGCACCCATGCCTCAGACAGAGACCCCACACAGAGACGACACACAGAGATCTCCTGGTGCTCCATGGAGTTCTCCCACAGAGACCTCTTGTTGCCTCAGAGACCTCCCAGCCTCACATAGCTCCCTACTTCAGAGAGTTCACAGAC
>JAPVLO010001210.1:0-141859 GCA_027257055.1 Cephalopachus bancanus
CAATGCGCCCGGCCTATTATGGAGTGTCAAAAGGCAAATAGGAGTTTGAAACAGTAGTCAAAGGGGCTACAAAATTAGTTAGGGTGACAGTGTATCCTCCCTTCCTGCCTGGATGGTTCTGGTTTGGCAGTAATCATGGAGACCTTGATCATGGCCTGATCTTCTGTCCTCTCACCCCTATCCCAGAACTCACTGATTGAAGGTGCGGCCAATGCCCTCGCCGGGTTTCCAGCCCATGCCCCGCAGCATGGCCATTCCATAGTCCTCCACAGGGACTGCCTCATAATTGGCCTCCTCTGGGACCTATGGGTTTGGGCAGAGGAAGGAGGGTCAGGCTTTGCTTACACTAGGCCCTCTGTTTGAAGCACACTTGCTATCACATACCGGGTGACCCACCATGCTTTTTTTTCTAGTCAGCCCAAGGCTAAGTTTGATTTCCTATCACCATCCCTCACTTTACTCTTCCATGTTCAGTCCTTCAAAAAATATCTAAAAAGCATCTAACTTGTGGCAAGTACTGTTCTAGGTGCTGGGGATAAAGCAGTGAACAAAACAGACAAAAACCCCTGTCCTTGTGGGGCTTACATTCTAGTTGTAGAAACACAATAAATAAAATACAGAAAACATAATATGTCAGGTGGTGAAAGAAAAATAAAGCAGGTTAAGAGTATGTAGAAGGATGAAGAGGGAGTGCCACTGAGTTGACATTTAAGCAGAGACCAGGAGATGACAGAGAAGGAAGAATGTTCCAAGCAGAGAGAACAGTAAGAATGAAGGCCCTGAGGCAGGACAGGACTTGGTATGTATGAAGGGGATCATGAAAGTCAATATGGCTGAAACAGAGATGTGGAGGAGGAGAATGGTAGGTCAGAGACTAACCAGGAAAGCTGGGCAGGAAACAGAGAACCCTGTGTCAGGTGGGAGCCACAAGAGGGACCTGTAAAGAAGTTACTGCCAGCCGGGCTCGGTGGCTCAGCCTGTAATCCTGCGCCTTTGGGAGGCTGAGGTGAGTGGATTGCCTGAGCCTGCGGGTTTGAGACCCGCCTGGGCAGGCGAGACCTCATCTCTACAGTAAATCAAAAAATCAGCCGGGCGTGGTAGCGCATGCCTGTAATTCTGGCTACTTGGAAGGCTGAGGCAGAAGGATTGCCGGAGCCCAGTAGGTCGAGGCTGCGGTGGCCGGGAGCGGCCACTGCACTCCAGTCTGGGCAACAGAGTGAGACTCCAACTCAAAAAAAAAAAAAAAAAAAAGAAGAAGAAGTTACTGCCATAATCTAGATGAGATGCTGGTGGCTCAGCCCAGCGTGGTATGTGGTAATGGTGAGAAGTGGTCAGATTCTGGGTTATTTTGAATAGAGAGATGATAGGTTTGTGCCAACATTGTATATGAGGTTTGAAATAAAGAGGGGAAGGCCAGGCGCGGTAGCTCATGCCTGAGTCTATGGGTTCGAGACCAGGGGCAACTTGGTAAGACCTCATCTCTACAATAAATCAAAAAATTAGCTGGGCATGGTGGTGCATGCCTATAGTTCCTGCTACTTGGAAGGCTGAGGCAGAAGGATCAACTGAGCACAGCAAGTTGAGACTGCGGTGGCCGTGAGCGTGCTACTGCACTCCAGTCTAGGCAACAGAATGAGACTCCAACTCAAAAGAAAAAAAGAGAAAGAAATAAAGAGGGGAGTCAAGGATGACTCCAAGGTCCTCAAGTTGAATGGGAGGAAGGATGGATGGAACTGTGGTCAATTGGGTTGTGGAAAGCGTCAGGAGATTTGTAGAGGAAACAGTAGAGAAATGAGGCCAAAGCTGGAATGGGATGAAAGAATGAAAAGTGGAGGTCTTTTTTTCTTTTGTTTATCTTTTTTTTATTTTTTAGAGTCAGAGTCTTACTCTGTCACTCAGGCTGGAGTGCAGTGGCACGTGCACAGCCACCACAGCCTTGACCTGCTGGGCTCAGGAGATCCTTCCACCTCAGTCTTCCAAGTAGCTGGAACTACAGGCACACGCTAGCATGCCCAGCTAACTTTTTGATTTATTGTAGAGATGAGGTCTCACCAAGTTGCCCAGGCTGGTCTCAAACCTGTGGGCTCATGCTATCCTTTCACCTCGGCTTCCCAAAGTGCTGGGATTATAGGCGTGAGCCACTGTGCCCAGGCCTTTTTTTTTTTTTTTTTGAGTTGGAGTCTCACTCGGTTGCCCAGACTGGAGTGCAGTGGCTGCTCCCGGCCACCGCAGCCTCGCCTGCTGGGCTCCAGCGATCCTTTGGCCTCAGCCTTCCGAGTAGCTGGAATTACAGGCACGCGCTACCACGCCCGGCTGATTTTTTGATTTATTGTAGAGATGAGGTCTCGTTGCCCAGGCGGGTCTCGAACCCGCGGGCTCAGGCAATCCACTCACCTCAGCCTCCCAAAGGCGCGGGATTACAGGCTGAGCCACCGAGCCCGGCTTACTTTTTTTCTTTTAAGGTGAAGGAAACCAGAGCACATCTGAAGGCTGAGAAGAACAGTTCAGTCAAAGAGGGTGGTTTGGGGCTGTGGGAGAATTAGACTCCAAAGAAGCATTGCAAAAAACTTAAGGAAGAGGTGAAAAGTGGAGTCTGTAGGTATAAAGGACAGACTCGGTTACCTCTGTGGACACATCTCTCACCTCTCCTTTTATCACTTCCCATCATCACTCAAGTCATTTACATTTGCTCCAGACACACCACAAGTTGCCTCGCTGACAGACACATGCCACACAGATTTCCTGCCACTGTGCCACTGCGCCACTGCCTGGGTTGTTGCCACCATCGGGAGTATTCACTCTGCTTTTCCCTCTCTCACTAAATTCTACTTATTCTTCCAGGCCTCACTTCTACCACTCTGGTCTGAGTGCCCATCATCTCTAGCTTAGACTATGGGTCCCCTTGTTTCCACCTTCATTTACTAGTCCATTCTGTTCAGAAGCCAGAGAGATTGAGTCAAAGCATAAGTCATATCCCATCTCTGCTCAAGGCCTGCCCATAGCTCTCATCTAACCCAGTAAAAGCCAAAGTCCTCACCATGGTCCACAAGGCCCTGCCAGGTCTAGCCCTTCTCCTTTCTGACTTCATCATTACTCCTCTCTTCGCTCATTCCATTCCAGTCACAATGGTCTCCTTTGTGTTTCTCAAACACTTTAAGCAGTGTCTACCTTCAAGTCCTTTCCATTTCCTGTTCTCTTTGCTGCCCATCTCATTCAGATAACCCAAGGATTCAAGTACTTTCTTCACATCCCAGTATCCAGATTCATTTGTTAATGGTTCCAAAAAGGATTATAGGAGGAAGGGATGGGTGGCAGGCCTCTAGCACACACCTCCTGCTGTGTGCAGAGAGGCAAGCCTGGTAGAGAGGGCAAAGAAAGGCTGGGGCAGGAGGGGGGGCAAGGGTCCGGCTCACTGTCTCAGGCCGGGGTTCGCTGTCTGCCCCTTCCCTGTTGGGGGTGCATCCTTTCTGGATCATGGGGATAGCAAGCGTGGGGTCGACACCCGCATTCTCTCTCTCCTCCAGAGACTTCTTGGATTCTAAGAGAAGAATAGGAGGGAGCAATGAGTTCCCACTCTATCCTTCCACATTCCTCATCTTCTTCCTTCACTGGGGCAGGGTGAAAGGGGGTCACTCACCCTCAATAAGCTCCTTCACGGCCTGGGACAGTACCCCATCCACCACAGCCCCAGTATCCATGGATGGCACAGGGGGCTGGGCTGGTGACTGCCTGCGATGGCCATTCTGGATCAAAGGGATGACGAGTTCCTTGGGGGCTTCTGGGGGCTTCACACTGATGTGGACACAGAAGGGTAAGGTGGGGAGAATGGCAGGGTCAGTAGCCACTCTTTCATTCAGAGAAAACCCAAGAGCGAAAAATTCACCCCAAACCCCAGGGACCATGCCCTCCGTTCTCCTGTCTTACTCTCTTGTTATATCTCTCATGCTGCATTCTTTGGATTATCTTTCCCAGTTTCCTCTTATCAATGTCAATGTCTTCGAGAAATCATTCCTGGACCCCTGTTCATCCCAAGACCGGCTTCCGCAATGACCCACAAATCACCATCTCCAGAACAGCCTCCTGTAAGGCTGACTTTCTTCTGAAGCCCCTCCATCAGGCCCCTCAGATTCTCCTCTCCTAATTAAGCTGATGATGGCCACCATCAACCTGAATCTGCCGCTCCAAACCATTCCCAAATCACCGCTTCAGTTGAGACACTAGGAGTTCGGTCATTCTCTCCTTCTTTCTCTCTTTCTGAACGAACACATCTCGGTTTCCAAGTCCTAAAGACACTCCCTCTCAGGAATACATCCTCTCTTCTCAATCCCCACGGCCATCAGGATCAATTTCTCCACCCCTCTTACAAACTCCCGCCTTCTTGCCTCTACGAATTTCCTCAGGCTGTGCTTCGGGCTTCTCAGTCCACTGTCACAAGACAACTCAGATTCCTCCCTCCCGGTAGCGCCTACGGCACCGATTTCCGAGTGAAAGACTCGGCGCTTCACCTCTGCAGCTCCTTCCCTTCCACGGTTTTCAAGAAATCCTTCTCCTCAGGGGATGGCCCTGCGTCGTCTCCAGGGTCCGCCAGTCGCCTCCGGGCGGACGTGCGAGTGAAGCCAAACGAAATCGGAGCAGTAGAAGCTGCCGCCGGGTGCAAAACACCGTCTTCGGAGTCCGCCATCTTGCCCCTTTTCCCAGGCCGGCGCGCTGCTTGCTGGGAGGTTTAGTTTGGGCTCAAGTTCGCTAGGGGCCGGCGGAGGAACGCGGGAACTGCCTTCCCATCAAACACTGCGGCATCGTCTGGCGAGGGCGGAGAAAGGACCGTGAGACTTCATCTCAGCGCGTCGCGCCAAGCATACAGGGAAATGTAGTTCCTCAGGGAGGTAGGAGTGGGAAAAAGTGGATTTCTTCTTGCTGGGTCTGAATTCCTTCGTGTTGGCGTTTGACGAGTATTTATTGAGCGACTATTGTGTGCCCTATTGATGTGGGAAGTGTTGATAAAATAAATCACAAGGAAAAAAAATCAGGCCGGGCGTGGTGGTCCCAGCTACTCGGCAGACGGGTCAATCTCTTGAGTCCCAGGAGTTCTAGGTTGCAGTGAGCTAGGATTTCGCCACTGCACTCCCTGGCGACAGAGGGAAACCCTGTCTCTAAAATTAAAAAAAAAAAAAAAATCAGTGAGCACCAGTAGTGTACAATAATAAATAATAGATGTGAAATAGTGCCTACTGACTCCAGATCGTAATACTTGACAAGGCACTGGATTCAGATATGAGTAAAATAAACCTCCTCCTTTCTAGAGGTTCATAGTCCAGTGGAGGAAGAGTGACATTTAAATGAATATATTTATATTAGCAACATCAAACATATTGTGAGAGCCAACAAGAAAGAATACTATAATTCTGCTACAAATTCACCCAAGGAAATCATCAAAAATGTGTGAAACGATTTTTATAAGACATTCATCATTGTATTGTTGATTGGGGCAAAAGCTTGAAGATCACATAAATGATCAGCAGAAAGGAATGGGCAAATGAATTATAACAAACATCTTGGATGGAAGGAATATGACTTTAAATGCAAAACCATACATATAATGAAATGAAATGAGGACATAGTCACAACGTGGAAAGTAGACTGGTTAGGGTGGTTTGGAGAATAGTTTTAGAAACAGACATCCTGTTATTCAATCAGTTTTCATGGATTTGTTTCCAGGCCTAGAAGCCCTGGGTCTCCTGGGATGGGCCTTGGAATCTCATGGGTAAAGCCACTGGGGTTTTCTTTTCTTTTTTTTGAGTTGGAGTCTCACTCTTTGTCACCCAGGCTGGAGTACAGAGGCACGTTCACGGCCACTGCAGCCTCGACCTTTCGACCTGCTGGGCTCAAGCGATCCTTCCGCCACAGCTTTCCAAGTAGCTGGAACTATAGACGCATGCCACCATGCCCGGCTAGTTATTGTGATTTATTGTAGAGACGAGGTCTCACCAAGTTGCCCAGGCTGGTCTCGAACCCCCAGGTTCAGTCAATCCTCTTGCCTCGACCTCCCAAAGTGCTGGGATTACAGGCTGAGCCACTATGCCCAGCCTGCAGTTTTCAATGTACAACACAATTCTTTGAAATTTATTTAGAAGTAATTTTAGCTGGGTGTGGTGACTCACAACTGTAATCTCAGCACTTTGGGAGGCTGAGGAGAAAGGATGGCCTGAGCCCAGGGGTTCAAGATCAGCCTGGACAACTTGACGAGAGCTTGTCTCTACAATAAATCAAAAAATTAACTGGGTGTGGTGGCCCATGCCTGTAGTTCCAACTGCTTGGAAGGCTGAGGCGGAAGGATCACCTGACCCAGAAGGTTGAGGCTGTGGTGAGCCTGATAATGCCACTGCACTCCAACTTGGACAACAGAGTGAGACTCTGATTCGGAAAAAAAAAAGGAGGCCAGGTGCGGCGGTTCACACTTGTAATCCCAGCACTTTGGGAAGCTGAGGCGAGAGGATTACCTTAACCCAGGGGTTTGAGACCAGCCTGGGCAACAAGGCAAGACTTCATCTCTACAATAGATCAAAAAATTAGTTGGGTGTGGTGGCATGTGCCTGTGTTTCCAGCTATTTGGAAGGCTGAGGCAGAAGGATCTCCTGAGCCCAGCAGGTTGAGGCTGTGGTGACTGTGGGCGTGCCACTGCACTCCAGACTGGGTGACAGAGTGAGACTCTGACTGAAAAAAAGAAAGAAAAATAAATAACTTTAGATTTTTTAAAATTAAAATTAAAATTTTTTTGAGTTGGAGTCTCACTCTGTCACCCAGACTGGAGTGCAGTGGCTGCTCCCAGCCACTGCAGCCTCAACCTGCTGGGCTCCGGCGATCCTTCCACCTCAGCCTTCCAAGTAGCTGGAACTATAGGCGTGCGCTACCACGCCCGGCTAGGTTTTGATTTATTGTAGAGATGAGGTCTTGCCAAGTTGCCCAGGCGGGTCTCGAACCCGCAGGCTCAGGCAATCCACTCACCTCAGCCTCCCAAGGCGCGGGATTACAGGCTGAGCCACCGAGCCCGGCTAATAACTTTAGACTTAAAGAAACTTTGCAAAATAGTACAGAGAGTTCTTATATATCTTTTATCCATATCCCCTTAAACATTTTATAGAACAATAGTATAATTATCAAAATAAGGAAATTAACATTAGTGCAAGACTGGGCACAATGGCTCGTACCTGTAATCCCAATACTTTGGGAGGCTGAGGCAGGAAGATTGCCTGAGCCCAGGAGTTCCAGACCAGCCTGGGTAGCATAGCAAGACCTAGTCTCTACAAAAAAAAAATAAAAAAATAGCCAAGTGTGATGGCATGCAACTGTAATCCTAGCTACTCAGGGTGCTGAAGCAGAAGGATCACCTGAGTCCAGGAGTTCCAGGCTGAGGTGAGCCATGATTGTGCCCTTCACTCCAGCCTGGGCAAGAGTGAGACCACTGACTCAAAAAAAATTATATATATATAAATTATATATATGGAGAAAATACCCTTTTTATTGTCTTTATGATGAAAATAAAGTCAGGAGTAACAAACATTTAGAAAAGTATTTGCTTGCCATACAGCTAAGGAAGACTATATCCAAGTTTTCCAAAATCAACTATTTATTCTTTTGCTCATTCAATAAACATTAATTGAGTACCTGTTCTGTTATAGGCCCTGCCCCTGAGGGTCCCATGAGATGTTGGGAAAATAAGGGATTACAAGTTTGGTTAGGATTTCAGACCTAGAGGGTTCTGGGGAAGGGTGGTCAAGAAGACAAAAAGGGGATTAATTGTGCCCGGAAATGGTCCCACGAGGAGCTCAAGACTGAAAAACACTCTGAGACGGGCGCAATGGCTCACGCCTGTAATTCCTGCATTTTGGGAGACTGAAGCAAGAGGATTACCTAAGCCCAGGGGTTCAAGACCAGCCTAGGCGACCTGGCGTAGACCATGTCTTCATAATAAATACATACATAATTAGCTGCACTTGTAGTTCCAGCTACTTGGATAACTAAGGAGGAAGGATCGCCCAAGCCCAGCATGTCGAGGCCGCAGTGGCCATGAGCATGCTACTGCACTCCACCCTGGGCAACAGAGAAAAAATAAAAAATAAAAATAAAAGTAACAGGCAGGGCGTGGGGGCTCATGCCTGTAGTCCCAGCACTTTGGGAGGCTGAGGCCAGAGGATTGCTTGAGCCCAGGAGTTCAGCCTAGGCAGTATAGTGAAAGCTTATCTCTTAAAAAAATATCTGGGCATGGTGGTGCATGCCTGTAGTCCCAACTACTTAGGAGATTGACGTGGAAGGATCACCTGAGAACAGGAGGTTGCTGCTGCAGTGAGCCATGATTGCAAATTGCCTGGCTGACAGAGTGAGACCCGGCTTAAAAAGAGGCTGGGTGCAGTGGCTCAGCCTGCAATCCTAGCACTTTGGAAGGCCGAGGCGAGAGGATTGCTTGAGTTTGGGGGTTTGAGACCAGCCTGGGCAACTTGGTGAGACCTCATCTCTACAATAAATCACCAGCCGGTCTCGGTGGCTCAGCCTGTAATCCCGCGCCTTTGGGAGGCTGAGGTGAGTGGATTGCCTGAGCCCGTGGGTTCGAGACCCGCCTGGGCAACTTGGCGAGCCCTCATCTCTACAATAAATAAATAAAAAAAATCAGCTGGGCATGGTAGTGCGTGCCTGTAATTCCGGTTACACGGAAGGCTGAGGCTGAAGGATCGCCAGAGCCCATTGGGTCGAGGCTGTGGTGGCCGGGAGCGGCCACTGCACTCCAGTCTGGGCGACAGAGTGAGACTCCAACCCCGCCAAAATTAAAAAATAATTAAATAAATAAAAATCACAAAAACTAACTGGGTGTGGTGGCGTGCTTCTCTAGTTCCAGCTACTTGGAAAGCTGAGGCAGAAGGATCACCTCAGTCCAGCAGACTGAGGCTGCGGTGGCTGTGAGCATGCTGTTTTTGGTCATAAACTACTGAACACTCATCATGGTGTGGGCAGGTGCGCTCCTAAATCACCCAACCAAGCCGGGCTCGGTGGCTCAGCCTGTAATCCCGCGCCTTTGGGAGGCTGAGGTGAGTGAATTGCCTGAGCCCGCGGGTTCGAGACCCGCCTGGGCAGCGAGACCTCATCTCTACAATAAATCAAAAAGTCAGCCAGGCGTGGTAGCGCATGCCTGTAATTCCGGCTACTCGGAAGGCTGAGGCGGAGGGATCACTGGAGCCCAGCAGGCGAGGCTGCGGTGGCCGGAAGTGGCCATTGCACTCCAGTCTGGGTGACTGAGTGAGACTCCAACTCAAAATAAATAAATAAATAAATAAATAAATCACCCAATCATAAAATGGGCAAACGTGTTGAAAGAATCTCCAAACAAAATTTTGTTGAAGCCCACAGAAACAAAGAACTGAATATCACATGTTCTCACCTGAACATTAATCACAAAAGACAAGGGAAAGATTGGCAGTCACGGGACATTGCCAGGGGAGGGAGGAAAGTGGGAGGGGGTGGGGAGTATGCAACAACACAAAGGGTACCTGATCCTAAACCAGGGGAAGTGAGGACCAGTTGGAGACCCAAACTTCACCTGCACATGCACTATTTATGTACCTAATCCTGACTTGTACCTGAATCTTTATAATAAAATAAAGTAAAAAACAAAAATTCACTGAAGCCAAACACAGTCTCTCACAACAATGCTAGCTGGTACACTAATGCAGGTGAGTTCTTAGAACACTTACCTAGTAGGGGAAGCCTGTACTACAAGGGGCCCATCCTTTTTTTTTTTTTTTTTTAAGTGACAGTCTCACTCTGTTGTCCAAGCTGGAGTGCAGTGGCACACTCACAGTCACTGCAGCCTCAACCTGCTGGGCTCAGGTGATCCTTCCACCTCAGCCTTCCAAGTAGCTGGAACCACAGGTGCACGCAACCACGCCTAGCTAATTTTTGATTTATTGAGAGATGAGGTCTCGCCAAGTTGCCCAGACAGGTCTCAAACCCCTGGACTCAGGCAATCCTCTTGCCTCTGCCTCCCAAAGTGTTGGGATTACAGACGTGAGCCACCACACCTGACTGGGGCCTACTCTCTAAAAATAATTCCGGTTTATTTAGAGTCCCCTTCGTATGTTGTACTGTGATTTAAATGGCTTAAAATTTTTTCATGTATTGACTAATGACAATAGCTAGAATATTTTGTTAAGTGGAAAAAGCAATTTGAGGACTGTGCAGGGGGCTTCCAGGAAATTGGTCACATTCTCCTTTTAACCTGGCAGGAGTTACACAGGTATTAATTTTATAGTTAAGCTGGGTGCACTGGCTCAAGCCTGTAATCCCAGCACTTTGGGAGGTGGAGGTGAGAGGATTGCCTGAGCTCAGGGGCTAGAGACCAGTCTGATCAACATGGCAAAACCTTGTCTCTAAAATAAAAATCAAAAAATTAACTGGGCGTAGTGGGCCTGTGGTTTCAACTACCTGGAAGGCTGAGGCGGAAGGATAGCCTGAGCCCAGCAGGTTGAGGCTGTGGTGGCTGTGAGCAGCGTGCCACTGTACTCCAGCCTGGGTGACAGAGTGAGATTCTGACTCAAAATAAATAAATAAATAATAAAAATAAAGAAGATCTAAATAAATGGAGAGATGTCTTGTGCTCATGGATCTAAAGACTTTATATTGGTAAGATGACTATACTCCCCAAACTGATCTATAGATTCAGTGCAATCCTTATCAGAATCCCATTTTGCTTTTATTGGAGAAATTGATAAACTGCTCCTAAAATTCATATGGACAGCCAATGACCATTTGCAGATTTTTTTTTAAGTCGGGGCCTCACTGTTGCCCAGGCTGGAGTGCAGTGGGATGATCATGGCTCACCGCAGCCTCGACCTCCTGAGCTCAGGAGATCCTTCCAACTCAGTCTCTTGAGTAGCTGGGACTACAGGTGTATGCTACCATGCCTGGCTAATTTTTTAAAAATATATTTTGTGGGTCAGGCTCGGTGGCTCAGCCTGTAATCTCAGCACTTTGGGAGGCCGAGGTGAGTGAATTGCCTGAGCCCGCGGGTTCGAGACCCACCTGGGCAACTTGGCGAGACCTCATCTCTACAATAAATCAAAAACTTAGCCGGGTGTGGTAGCGCGCGCCTCCAGTTCCAGCTGTTTGGAAAGCTGAGGCGGAAGGATCGCCGGAGCCCAGCAGGCGAGGCTGCGGTGGCTGGGAGCAGCCACTGCACTCCAGTCTGGGCGAAAGAGTGAGACTCCGACTCAAAAAAAACCCCCAAACAATTAAATAAATAAATAAATAAATATATATATATTTTTTTTGTAAAGACAAGGTCTTGCTACGTTGTCCAAGCTGTTCACGAATTCCTGGGCTCAAGTAATCTGCCGGCCTTGGCCTCCCAAAATTCTGGGATTACAGGCATGAGGCACCGTGCCCCGCCTCAAGGGACATTTGAGTAAACTCCCAGACCTTCCTATCACCCTCTAATAACAGGAAGAACACACCCCTCACATAATACTCTTAGTTACCTCTAAAAAGGAAATACACATGGAGCTGGAGGCCATTATCCATAGTGAACTAATTCAGAAACAGAAAACCAAACACCGCATGTTCTCACTTATATGTGGGAGCTAAACAATGGGTACTTCATGGGCATAAAGATGGAAATAATAGACACCGGAGGTACCAAAAGAGAGGAGGAGAGGGTTCAAAAACAACCTATCAGGTACACACCAGAAGCCCAATCGCCACCAGTACGCACACACACACAATAACACCCTAGACCCCCGCTGCAAGATGCTACTTCAGAATTAGGCGCCTGAAATTTCCAGACCCCGCCCTCTAATTACCGTGTAACTTTCATCCCATTCTTGACACTTCCAGTCCCGCCCTCAATGCGCTCACAGGCTCCACCCCCTCGCCTCGCGTTTAAGCCCAGCCCCTTTGCTGAGTGCCCGCCCCCAGAACGCTCCAGGCTCCGCCTCCCCAGAAATGACATTCGAAGCCCTGCTGGCCAAATTAAGAATCCAGCCCCGCACTCTTAACTAATCTGCCACTCGCCTACCGCAACAAGGCTGAAGGAATATTCTAAGTAACCACAAGGCCTCGCCCCCTCGGCACCCTCCGAGCACCGCCCTCCCGAATCCCACCCCTTGGCCCCACCCAAGGGAGTAACCTACAGCCCCGGGCCTGCCACCGCTGAACCCAGCTGTTCTCCGACCCCGCCCCCGGGAAGCCCCGCCCCGCCCCGCCCCGCCCCGCCCCGCCCCCCGCACGCACCTTCCTTGGGCCGCAGGCGCAATGAGGTGCCGGCCCTGCGTACCAGCGCCGCCACGTCGGCCGCAGCTCTCGCCGCCAGGGGGCGCGCGTCCAGCCGCGCCAGGAGCTGCCGAGCGCCGGGGCCCGTGGGCCGGGGAGGGCCACGTCCTGCGCGGGACAGGGGACAGGTCAACGCCGACCCAGGGCCTCGGGGACCCCTCACGCTTCCAGACGTCCGAAGAACTATAACTACCCCTCTAGATACCCAAAGACCCCAGCCACTCCCTCTCCGGTTCCGGGGGTCGCCACTGTCCCTGTCCCTCTCCTCTCCCGCGACCCCCAACCATCACGGATATGCCGGTGGACCCACGCCTGCCCCTGCACGATGTCCCTGGAGATAGCCATTTGGCTGCAATAGTCCCGGACACCTCCGAACACCCTATGAATCCCTCTGGAGGTCCGCGACCGCTCCCTAACAACCCTAGAGGCCAAGCTCTCCCCCCGGGATACCTCCGGGGACCCTGATTCCCCCAGATATCCTGAGAGAATACGGCCTGACCCCGTAGCATCGGGACCCCCGATTCCCGCTCCAGATACCCTAGACAGCCCGTGCTACCTCCACGAGTTCCCTTAGAGGCTCCATTTCCCCACCTGGCCCGCATAACTCGATTCCCCCCAGAGGTCCTTGAAGGCCCTCGGGGTCCTCCCCTCGCCCCATGCAGACCCTGAGTGCTCAGATGTCCCCAGTGACCACGGGGCAGACCCCTCCCCGCACATTTCCCCGCAGACTCCCGAGAGCCCCCTTTCGGGTCTGGTCTGCGACCTCTTCGCTGGGGTGTGTGCGCGCGGGGGTGGGGGTGGGGGTGGCTGTGGGTACGGGACCTGGAGCCCGGCCTCCGTCGCCAGGCCCTGCCCGCTGCCACCGCCGCCTGGGCGCCAGAGCTGCTCTGTTTACCACCTGTCAGAAGAAAAAGGTGAGGAGCAGACAGGCGGGGCGGGGGTGGCAGGGGAGCGCTCTCTCTGTTCCCATCACCTCACCCCCTCCCCCGTACCTCCTCTGCTCCGAGGCGTCCCCTACCTGCGGCTCCACGACCAGCAGTCGCGGAGTGTATGCATCTGGCAGATGGCAAGGAGTCCTGGCTGTGGGAGCCAGCTGGAGCACTGGGCCTCACTTTGTCTTAGACGCTGCCTCTAAACTGAGTACCCTGCGCTGTGCTCCTCTTTCCACCTAGGAGATATTGTTATTCCATGCATAGGAAGGGGAAATCGAGGCCGGAGAAGTTAGGATACCGTCTAAGTTCTCACACTAAAAACAGGGACATAGAACTCGATCCCAAGTTTACCAGGGTATTCTGCAACTTGCAACAGAGCTTTGCACATAGTAGGCACTCAGTAAATTTGCAGTGAAACTTAGTCTACTAAGGTCCCTACTTGGAAACTGGAAAGGCATGGTAGGCCTGGGGAGAGCAGTGCCCTTGGAGCTTTTGGGACCACAGAAGGGTTTGGGGTCGTCAGCATTATGAGGTTGGGAGACTCAAAAAGTGGGAGGACAGGTCTCCTGGAGATTGGGAGGGAAGTGAGGGCCTGGAATTGAGGAGGCTTTGAATTGAGGGGTGGGATGGGATACTAGCCAATGTCAATGAAGGATCGAGGCTCCTCCTAAGTCTGAAAAGGGTGTCAGCTGGGCTCAGTGGCTCAGCCTGTAATCCCCCACCTTGGGAGGCTGAGGTGAGTGGATTGCCTGAGCCCGTGGGTTCGAGACCCGCCTGGGCAACTTGGCGAGACTTCATCTCTACAATAAATAAAAAAATTAGCCGGGCATGGTAGTGTGCGCCTGTAGTTCCAGCTACTTGGAAGGCTGAGGCGGAAGGATTGCTGGAGCCCAGCAGGTCGAGGCTGCGGTGGCTGGGAGCGTGCCATTGCACTCCAGTCTGGGCCACAGAGTGAGACTCCAACTCAAAAAAGAAAAAAGAAAAGAAAAGAAAAGGGTGTCTGGGGACATAGGCTCCAAGAGGAAAGACCTGGGTGCAGTGTGTCTGTAGTGGAAGGAGGAATGGGGTTGCAGTGAGGACCTATGACTACCTCTTTGCAGAAGAAGAAACTGACCGTTTGAGAGGCTCAAAGACGTGCCCACGGCCCCTGCAGCCAACCAACAGCACCACCAGTTTCAGGAAACTTACCCTCAACACTTTCTTGGTCAGTGACTGTTTCACTATGGGCTGTGGACACACTGTCTCCTGACATCCATTCTACATCAACTCCTGTCAATTTCCCCTTCCTATGCACGGAATGACAATATCCCCTGGGTGGAAAGAGGAGCACAGCTTGGGGTACTCAGTTTAGAGGCAGCGCCTAAGACAAAGTGAGGCCCAGGGCTCCTGCTGGCTCCCACAGCCAGGCCTCCTCGCCAGCCACCATCTACACACTGTCTCCTGACATCCATTCTACACCTCTCCCGTCCACCTTTCAGGGCCCAGTATTGGTACAGGTCAAAGGAGCTGAATTTTCTGCTTTCATTCCTCCTGCAGTCCCCTGCCTCTCTCACCTCTGACCTGATCTTGTCTGAGAGAGGACACACTGGACCTCCTTCACTGCTCTGCCCTAGTCCTTGTTGAGACTTCCAGGAGATGGAGATGGAGATGTCTCCTGACATCTATTCTACATCAACTCCAGGAGATGGAGAGGTCAGCTTTCAACTTGGGGCTCAAGGTTTCAGGAACTTGTGAATGGGGTAGCGAGGTGCTTCCAGACTGGGGAAGGGGAGCTTAAGGCTCTGTAGCTCTGTAGATGGGAGGGTCTTGCAGAGTAGGGTGCTGTCCCAGGGCTCTGAGGACAGGGACGGAAGGCATCCAAGGTAGCATCCACGCTACTGAGGGAGGTCAGGGAGCTTGCCAACTGGATGGGAGGGTCGAGGGTCTGGGGATGGGCAACTGCTGTCAGGCTTGGGGGTAATGAAGAAATGAGGGATCCAAGAATGTCCTCAAAGATGAATTACAGCAGCAGGGGCCAGGATATTGGATGGTGGCACTTGGCTGCTCACCCACCATACCAAAAATCAAAGGGGCAGGGAACTGGTAGAAATAACTTTATTTCTGAATTTGAATCCAGGGAGAAGAGTGGGCTTTGGCCTCTTTCTAATGGTTCTGCTCACCCTCTAGGCTTTTACAGTTCACTTTTATAAATCCAGAGTTGTTAGTACTTATACATTAGCCATGTGACCAGCAGAGCATTGTATAGAACTTGAGTTTCAGCCACATTTATCGATAGTGACATTTTTCAGACCAGACTTCCAGGTGCCAGGTACAAGAAGTATCTCATAGCTTTTGTCAGTAGGGCCCAGCAGAAGCTTGCCGTAGAGTTAATCAAGCTTGCCATAGAGTAAACGGAGTTTACATGCATTATGCAAAAGTTATACAAATCACAAAATTTATGATTGCATTGATACAAAAGTTATACAAATCACATGACTTACAATTACATCGATACTATATTATTCAAACCTATCACTACTAAGAAAAGGGAATAAATAGTTTATTGGGCACAGTCTGCAGGGAAGTCAAGGAACCCCTGAAGCTACTTACTGGGAATGCATAGGAGATAAGGGAACTCTCAGGAATGTGCTCAGGAATATATCTCAGTTTATTGGGCATAGTCTGCAGGAAAGTTAAGTATCCTTTGAAGCTACTTACTGGGAATGCATAGAAGATAAGGGGAAGCACATCTTTTATTAGCTCTGAGGAATGCACAGAAGCACTTGAATCCTTGCCATGCCCTTCTCTAGGTGCTGTGGCAATATGGACAGACATTAGCGGGTCTCTGTATCAGTGGTTCACTGGGAGGGCTGATGCCAGCAGGGCCGAAATTCTGGGGCTAGGGGCAAGGACTGGGGCTAAGAGAGTGGTGCTTTTGTCACCAAGGCTGCTGGCAGGGTTGGAGGTCCAGATGGGATGCAGACATGAGGGTGGAAGCCCAGCCACTTAATCATTCAGAGCCTCAATGTACCCCTTTGGGAAGTGGAGGTGATGAGTGGTAAAATTGCCAGAGGAATTAGGCATAAAGCTTTCAAATCGCCATACTGCAAGCTACTTAGTAAGAGTGTGGGCACTTATCTTTGATGAATATTAATTACAGTCACACTGGGCACAGCCAACACTCTTCTTAGTCTTGCTCCATTATGCGTTCAGACCAATGACCTCTTAGCCTCATCCATTCATAAATAAAATCACTTACCCCTTGGCCAGGTGCGGTGGCTCAAGCCTGTAATCCCAGAACTTTGGAAGGTGGAGGTGAGAGGATTGCTTGAGCCCAGGAATTCAAGACCAACCTGGGCAACTTGGCAAGATCTTGTCTCTATAATAAATAAAAAAATTAGCCAGATGTGGTGGTGCATGCCTGTGGTTCCAGATACTTGGAAGACTGAAGCAGAAGGATCACCTGAGTCCAACAGGTCTTTAAAAGGCAATTAAGGTTAAACAAAATCATAAGGGTGAGGACCTAATCAGAAAAGACTGTGGCCTGATAAGATGAGGAAGAGAGATCCCTGTCTCTGTCTCTCTCTGTCTCTCTCCTTCACACTCTTAATTCCATGTGAGGTGACAACACAGTGAGAAGGCAGCCATCTACAAGCTAGGAAGAGAGCCCTCATCAAAATTGGAATTGACCACCACCTTGATCTTGCAATTTCCAGCCTCCAGAACAAAATTTCTGTTGTTTAAGCCACTCAATCTATGATATTTTGTTATGTCAGGTTAAGATAAATAAGACAAGAAATAAAGCTACTATGCACATTTGTAATACAAGTCTGTGTAGAAGTATGCTTTCTTTTAGGTAAATACTCAGGAGTGAAATGGCTGGATCATACCTGTATGTTTAGCATTTTAAGACACTATTAAGCCCGGCTCGGTGGCTCAGCCTGTAATCCCGGGCCTTTGGGAGGCTGAGGTGAGTGGATTGCCTGAGCCCGCGGGTTCGACACCCGCCTGGGCAACGAGACCTCATCTCTACAATAAATCAAAAAATCAGCTGGGCGTGGTAGCGCGCGCCTGTAATTCTGGCTACTTGGAAGGCTGAGGTGGAAGGATCGCCGGAGCCCAGCAGGTCGAGGCTGCGGTGGCCGGGAGTGGCCACTGCACTCCACTCTGGGCGACAGAGTGAGACTCCAACTCAAAAAAAAAAAAAAAAAAGACACTACTAAACTGTTTGCTAATGTTGCAACATCATTTTGCATTTCCACCAGCAGCATATTAGAGTTCTGTTTCCTCCATATCTTTGGAATCAGTTGGTATGATCAGATTTTTAAATTTTAACTAAGATCCCCAGTTAATAGAAGCTGCTGCGCCTCAGGTAGAGCGAGGCCAAGAGCTCCTGCTGGCTCCCACAGCCAGGTCTCCTTGTCTGCCGCCAGGTAGGTCACCGAGCGGGTCAGGCGCCAGCACGGGACCGCCAGCTTCAGCCTCCAGGGCTTGGCGGGCCGCCAGGTGAACGCGGCCCTGAACTCAAAATTCGTCGCTGGCGGCCGTGCGTCCACCCTGCCGAATACTGGCCATGGAACCGCGCGCAGTGGGCGCCACGGACCCTAGGGGGAGCAGAGGAGGTACGGGGGAGGGGGTGAGGTGATGGGAACAGAGAGAGCCCCCCTGCCACCCCCCCCCGCCTGTCTGCTCCTCCCCTTTTTTCTTCTGACAGGTGGTAAACAGAGCAGCTCGGGCGCCCAGGCGGCGGTGGCAGCGGGCAGGGCCTGGCGACGGGGGCCGGGGCTCCGGGTCCCGTACCCACACCACCCCCACCCCCCCCCCCCGCGCGCACACACCCCAGCGAAGAGGTCGCAGACCAGACCCAAAAGGGGGGCTCTCGGGAGTCTGGGGGAAATGTGGGGGGAGGGGTCTGCCCGTGGTCACTGGGGACATCTGAGCACTCAGGTCTGCATGGGGCGAGGGGGGACCCGAGGGCCTTCAAGACCTCTGGGGGGGAAACGAGTTATGCGGCCAGGTGGGGGAAAAGGAGCCTCTAAGGGAACTCGTGGAGTAGCACGGGGTGTCTAGGGTTCTGGAGCGGGAATCGGGGTCCCATGCTACGGGTCAGGGCCCTATTCTCTCAGGATATCTGGGGAATCAGGGTCCCCGGGGGTATCCCGGGGGAGAGCTTGGCCTTAGGGTTGTTAGGGGCGGTCGCGGCCCTCCAGGGGGATTCATAGGGTGTTGGGAGTGCCCGGGGACTATTGCAGCCAAATGGCTATCTCCAGGGACATCGTGCAGGGCAGCGTGGGTCCCCCGGGAAATTCCGTGAGGGTTTGGGGGGTCGGGGGAGGGGAGAGGGACAGGGACAGTGGCGACCCCCGGAACCGGAGAGGGAGGGGCTGGGGTTTTTGGGTATCTAGAGGGGTAGTTATAGTTCTTCGGACGTCGGGAAGCGTGAGGGGTCCCCGGGGCCCTGGGTCGGCGTTGACCTGTCCCCTGTCCCGCGCAGGACGTGGCCCCCCCCGGGCCCCAGGGGCCCCGGCGCCGCAGCTCCTGGCGCGGCTGGACGCGCGCCCCCTGGGGGCGAGAGCTGCGGCCGACGTGGCGGCGCTGGTACGCGGGGCCCGGGCACCTCATTGCCCCTGCGGCCCAAGGAAGGTGCGTGCGGGGGCGGGGCGGGGGGGGGCGGGGCGGGGCGGGGCTTCCCGGGGCGGGGTCGGAGAACAGCTGGTTCAGCGGGGCGGGCCCCGGGGCTGTAGGTTACCCCCTTGGGTGGGGCCAAGGGTGGGATTCGGAGGGCGGTGCTCGGAGGGTGCCGGGGGGGCGGGGCCCTTGTGGTTACTTAGAATATTCCTTCAGCCTTGTTGCGGTAGGCGAGTGGCAGATTAGTTAAGAGTGGGGGGCTGGATTTAATTTGGCCAGCAGGGCTTCGAAGTCATTTCTGGGAGGGGAGCCTGGAGCGTTCTGGGGGGGGGCACTCAGAAAAGGGGGCTGGGCAAACGCGGGCAGGGGGGGAGCCGGGGATTGAGGGGGGGGCTGGAAGTGTCAAGAATGGGATGAAAGTTACACGGTAATTAGAAAGTGGGGCTTGGAAAAATCAGGCTTCAAATTCTGAGGTAGCACCTTTCAGGGTGGGCCTAAGGGTGTGTTTTGAGAAGTGTGTTCTGCGTGTTATTAGAGTGAGGTGGAAAAGTCTGGAAGATTATTCAAATAGCTGGACCCAGTATTATTTGTTGAGGAGGCGGGGTCAAAACAGTTACTTGTTTAGGCTTTGCCTTTATGGTTACTTGAGGGGGTCATGTCTACTTAAATGGAGGGCTAGTTTATATGTGACTTGTAGAGGCGAAGCAAGTAGTTGAGGCTACAATGTTAACTCAGGGATAGGGTCCTAGGTAGTTTCTATGTCGTGTCCCCCCACAGCCCTCTCTGACTCTTTCCTCCCCCAGCCGTTAGCGTGCTGGACTCAGCGGACATTGAGGTCACAGACAGTCGTCTGCCTCATGCCACTGTTGTGCATCACCGGCCCCAGGTACTACTTCATCCTTCTATTTGAGACCACCTGCCTTGGGCTGGCAATCTGTGTACACAAGTGTCCTTACTCCAGCATCGTAGGTCAGAGACCGTGGGTACGTGTACCGCGCTACCCCGAATGACCCAGAGTACGGCACGTTGTGCTTCGAAGTCGTCCCAGCCCTCTGGTCAGTTCTGTGTGGAGCTGGTCCGCGGTACCGCAGGCTTTGGCTTCACCTTAAGTGGGGGCAGGGATGAAGCTGGGGATGCTCCGTTGGCCGTGCGCGGGCTGCTGAAGGACGGGCCAGCACAGCGCTGTGGTCGTTTGCAGGTGAGCCTTATGGCACTTTCCTTTGGTAGGTGCTATTTCTGCCTCTGTTGGGGAGCTCTTCATTTGCCCGTCCTACAACACCACTGCTTCGCACTCCTGCAGGTCGGCGACCTCGTGCTCCACATCAACGGAGAGTCAACGCAGAGCCTCACCCATGCCCAGGTCGTGGAGCGGATCCGCACTGGAGGTCCTCGTCTCCACCTGGTGCTCCGACGGCCTCTAGAGACCCACTCCGGCAAGCCTGAGGGAGTGGAAGGGTCCCCAAAAGGAAATGGTGTGTTTCTCACGGGGAGAAGAGTCAGGGATCTGTGAGGAGAAGGAGAGGTCTGCGGAGTGGAAAGGCTGGAATCCTGGTTGAAAAGGGTTTGGTGTTCTCTGCGGGGAGGGGGCCGGGTTCTGTCGATGTCTGCAAAGAGTGATGACATTCTCAAAAGCAGGAGCAGGGAGGGGTGCAGGGTCCCAGAATAGGAATGGGGGGGCAGGAAATGTGGTTGATCTCAAGGATAAGAATTTCAGCCAGGTGAGGTGGCTCATGTCTGTAATCCCAGCGCTTTGGGAGGCAGAGGCAAGAGGATTGCCTGAGCCCAGGGGATTCGAGACCAGCCTTGGCAACTTGGTGAGACCTTGTCTCTACAATACGTCAAAAAATAAGACGGGTGTGGTGGCTCTCGCCTGTGGTTCCAGCTACTTGGAAGGCTGAGGTGGAAGGATCGCCTGAGCCCAGGAGATTGAGGCTGCGGTGGCTGTGAGTGTGCCAGTGCACTTCAACCTGGGCGACAGAGTGAGACTCCTACTTAAAAAAAACTTCAGAGAGTAAACTTTTGAGGGAAGTTAAACTGGGGAAAAAGAAGAAAAGAAGGGAAGGGATCTGGGCATAGAAGGGAAGGGGTCTGTGCATAAAAGGGAGTGACTGAAAGCAAAAGTGTTAGTTCTCAGAGGGGAAGTCAGAGTGAGTCTTAGCTGGGAGAAAATGGGATATGGACCCAGAGGTTAGGACGTCTTGTTCCAAAAGACAAAGGGTTGATAAGAGGAAGGGGTTGAGAGATAAGGGCTGTGGCATGTGAGCTGGGAAGTTTGAGGCTCCTATGTGCGAGGGCTTTGTTGTCCCAGCGTCAAGACTGAGGTTTGATTTCCTTTGGAGATTGTGGGAAATGATTTGTGAGGGGCATTTTCTGGATCCAGGAGTGGAAGGGTCTCAGGAAAAGAGGTGCCTGGGGTTGTGAGGGGTGGTGCAGTCCCTGAAGGGTATGGTACCTCTAGGCCTGGAGTTTCTCTAAGAGTCGAGATCTCCATCTCCAGCAGCCCACGGACTCTCCTGTCCACCCTGGGTAAAGGGCTCGGATTTCTGTTCCCCACCTTGCCACCCAATCTAACCCGCAGTCCTGCCATCCCCAGATCGCAGCCCAGATTCTGGGGTGCCGGAGGTGATGAGGTCTGGAAGCAGCAGCACTTCCCCAGTTCAGCACCCTGGATCTCGGAGGACACTCAAGAGCCGGGGCAGTCCAGAGCCTAGTCCAGAGGCTGCGACCGATGGTCCCACGGTTCCTCCCCCTGAGCTCCGCACGGAAGACCCCGACGATCATATCCCCGGTTCCCCGGGGCCTTGGCTAGTGCCTAGCGAGGAACGTCTCTCACGGGCCTTAGGGGTTCCAGGGACCTCACAGATCGCTCAGGAGATGGCAGCCGGAAGGCGGAGGCACTGAGCGTACCTTCGATGGCAAGGTGCTCCCTTGTTACCACCCAATCTGGATCTGGCGTGTCTGGCGGCCCCCACACTAGCACCGCCCCGAGAACTTCCACTAGGTCTAGTCCCTACTCCCCTCGCAGTGTCACTGGTACGGCCCTTCCAGACCAGACAGCCCCGCGCGTCTGGCTCCCGGCGGGGGAGGTAATAAAGTTAAAGATAATCCAGTCTTGACTTGCCTCGCGCTCTAGGCAGGGTGGGGCTGCCCCGTCCACTCTGTAAAGGACCAGGCCTCTTCGTGTAACCACTGACAAGCTTCCTGTTGTTTCTTTCCTGCTTCCAGATAGGTCTTTACTTCTGTCGTCCCTCAACCGGGCATTCTTTCTCCACAGATCTTTTCTGTTCGCCAACTCCGGCTCTTCTCATTCATTCATTCATTCCTCTTTCATGGAGGCGTGCAGGGGCTCACACGTAATTATTTTGCGTGGCATGAGGATTGCAGAAGTGGCCTCTTGTGGCAGGAGTGCACTACTATACCCACAGTCCCGGCTCAGGATCGTCCAGATCCTCATGCGACTTCGGGACAGCAAGGCTAGAAGCAGGGCGGCTTCCTTTGCCGGGAGGCTGCGGTCTCCCACTTCCGGCCTAGTCCGCCAGCTTTCGCTGGCACGTAGACTGCCACTCTCAGGGCACCGGCTGGGGCCCTGGAACCCCCTTTGGGGCGGAGCTGGGAAGGTGTGAGTCAGCGCCCCCGGGCGGGTCGGGCTAAAAAAGGCGGTTAGAACCTTGGGGCCGCGCCCCCGTTTTCCGTAGATGGCGAAGAACTGCGGCCGGGCTTGTGTGCACACGCCACGCGCTGGGCGTTCCCAGGAGAGGCCCAGCGTTTTCTCCTCCCTAGGAACAGAGCTCCACAGTCAGGGCTTATATGGCCAGCGGGACTCCAACCTGGGTAACCCGAATACGCTGGCAGAGGCCAGAAATGTCCAGTCACCTCCGCTGTCACCACATCCTGAAACCCTCGGCCCCACTCCCCCAGTCGAGGGAAGCTGTGGTCTGACTGTGGGCTACTTTAGGCCTATGGGGAGGGGGTGGGGAGGGAAGAACGAAATTAATGGACCAGAGTATGATAGTCCAGGGAGGCTGCAGAGGACAAGGGGTTGCAAAAAAAGCTGGGAGAGCTGGGAGCTGGAGTATGAAGCAGTGAAGAGGTGCACACTCGAATGGTTAGCGCTGTAGAAATTGTGGGCGTGTTTGCCGGGGTGGCTTCCAGCTACCCCTGAGTCAGAGCCTGGTGGAGGTGTGGCTCTACAGAAGTCAGCAAAGGGCTCAAGAGCTCCATTCCTCTAAACACAGTCACACGCAGGAGGCTAATAATAGTCGTTCCAGCCAGTCGCCATGTACTTAGTCTTCTCCCTGCTACTGGCTTTATTGCAACATTTATTTTCATCTGCAGCAGTTGCACATCTACTAACAATCCTGATGTGTCCACTTCACAGAGGAGAAAAGCGAGACCCAGAGAGTACAAATAGCTTGAGGGACGGGTATTGAAGCAATATTTAATCAAGGTCTGCTTCTCAAACCTGTCCTCTTAATCTCACCTGCATTGACAAGTATTAATTGAAGCCCAGCTGCATACCTTGCACTTTGATAGGCACTGTGGAGATGCTGGGGAAACAAGACATAAATATTTCTTCCTTTGTCTAGCTGATGTAATGGGGGTAGACAGGTGTCGGACAACAAAGACAAGAAAATGAATAAAGAAAAGAGAATTTGTTTTCTTTTCTTTCTTTTTTTTCCTTTTGAGTCGGAGTCTCACTCTGTCACCCAGGCTGGAATGCAGTGGCACGCTCACGGCCACTACAGCCACAACTTGCTGGGCTCGGGTGATCCTTCCGCCTCAGTCTTCCAAATAGCTGGAACTACAGGCATGCACCACCACACCCGGCTAATTTTTTGATTTATTGTAGAGATGAGGTCTCGCCAAGTTGCCCAGGCTGGTCTGGAACCCCTGGGCTCAGGCAATCCTCTTACCTCGGCCTCCCAAAGTGCTGAGATTACAAGCATGAGCCACCACTCCTGGCTTAGAAAACAGAATTTCAGAGAAAACTGAGAGCTATGAAACTAGCAAAAAGGAAGTTATATTGGGGAAAATGATGGTGGGCTTCTGGCCTCTTTGAATATATAACTCTTGAGCTGGGACTTAGATGACTGGAAACCAGGTATATGAAGAGCTGGGGGAAGGACATTGACAGCAGTGGGAACAGCAAGTGCAAAGGTCCTGAGGCAGAGCCAAGTTTGTCTTGTATCAGAAATTCAGGCATGTTCTCAGAGTTGGGAAGCGTACAGCACTGGGAAAAGTATGCTTCATCCTTTCCACTATTCAATCACTCTGAAAGAGGTAGCCCCTTCAGGAGATCAGGTAGGCCCTTGAGTTGGACCTCTGGCCTTCCAGATGTGATTTTCCTCACCTCAAATGAGATGAGAATAAAAAACAGTATCCAGTCTGGAGAGTGCATCCTTCAGCGTACCTCCTGGATCCTGATGCCAGGTGACCAGGTGCATACCTCAGATGCAGAAATTATAACTGTGCCGGGAGAAATCATTTGCTCAAAGTAACACACTCTACAAACATCATTAGCTTTGTCACCCAGTCTTACACCCTAGGAACCATCCCCTCATCTGCCACGCACCCAGCAATAAACCTCCCCATTCTTCTTCATCTAGGACTGGGCTAACAGGTTCCTCCCCTCAGAACAAGGAAACTGAGGCCCATTATTTAGGGCCAGGGCTTCCCTGGCATTGCAGAGCACAAAATCAGACCCTGGGCTCCTTAAACTCTAGCACCACTAATAATGCCTGCCCCCATTTACTGAGCAGCTCAACTGCAGCAGTCATCGCTCTGCCTTTGCACCAGCAGGGCTTCATTCTCATCACTGTGTTTTTTTTAGTTGTAGTCTCACTATAGCCCAGGCTGGAGAGCAGTGACACACTCACGGCCGCCACAGCCTTGACCTGCTGGTCTCAGGTAATCATTCTGGCTCAGCCTTCCAAGTAACCAGAACCACAGGCGCATACTACCACACCCAGCTAATTTTTGATTTCTTGTAGAGATGAGGGCTTGCCAAGTTGCCCGGGCTGGTCTCGAACCCATGGGCTCAGGCAATCCTCTTTCCTCGGCCTCCCAAAGTGCTGGGATTACAGGCATGAGCCACCGTGCTTGGCCCATCACTGTTAATGGGTTTTTTTTCTGTGGCTCGCAATCCTTTATTCGAATTCCGAAGTCCAAAAAGCTCTGGAAATCATTTTTCTAGAAGTTTGGCACCATTTAGTTACAAAATCTGACCTGACCTAATGAGGAACAATTTTCGATCCTTACTTAACCAGTTATTGTGAACGTTCACACCTTTTTTGGAGAAATGTTAATGTGTTTATTTATTTATTTACCTACCTATTTATTTTTAACGCGACAGCTACAAACTTCGCTGACAGTATACGCACGGGAAAAACGTCCTAAAGTTCAAGATGGTCTGAATTCTGGAAACACACCGGGCTCCGAGTCTTTCGGGCTTAACCATAGCTTTGGTCGTTTTTCAGCTAAGGAAACTGCCACTCCCTCCTAAAGCCAGATTCCCGCGTACTAAATTGAGGCTGCCGAGGGCGCATTGGCATTCGGAAAAGGCGTAGGGTCTCGCCTTTGCTAATCCAGTGACTAAGATGGGGCGCCCCGGGGCTGTGCGCCACGCCGCATTCTTGGCGGGCGGGGCGAGGGGGCTTCCGGGGCGGCAGCCACCTGGCCCGGCCCCCTTCGGCCCCGCCCGCTTCAGCTCAGCCCGGTGATTCACTCCCTCCTTCGCCCCGGGGGCTCCCTTCCTGGCCAGACGACGGGCAAGACGGCTGGTTGTGCAGCGTTCTCGAACCCGCGAGCAAGCGAGCCATTCCTCCGCGGCCCCAGGGACTCCGGCCCATGCCATGGCGGATTCCGAGCGCCTCTCGGCCCCCGGCTGCTGGGCCGCCTGCACCAACTTCTCGCGCACCCGAAAGGGAATTCTCCTGTTTGCTGAGATTGTGAGCGTCTTGGGACAGGAGGGTGGGTTAAGGCGGGGTGAGGCTGCTGGACCACACAGAGCTGGACCGTTCGGGGTGAGGCAGGCACGTGGCAGGGGCGCTCCGCAGTGGGGTGCATGTGGGTGGACTTGTGGTGGAGGCCGGAAACTAGGGGCTCATGGCGAGTCGGTGGAGTTTGGAGAAGGTGGTCGAGAGTTGGTGGCTCATGGGGTGAAGCGAGAAACCTATAACGCATATGGAGAGTTTCGTGACGGGAGCCGGCGTGGGCTCATTGGTGGACGCATTAAAAGGGTCCCGGGGGACCTGGGAAGTGGGGGGCCTCCCGTGGCAGGGCGTGTCGCGGCTTGGGCACAGGCGGGCGGGCTGGCAGTGCGCCCAGGGGCGGGGCCTGTCGGGGTTGGGCCCAGCGCACTAGTCCCGTGGGGTTGGGCGCCTCACCTTTTGCTGCTTTTTCCTCGCCCTTCTAAGGCCGGGCGGGATACCCTTAGCTTTTTGAGCCGCCTAGGAGCCTAGGTTTTCGGCCCCCCTCAAACTGGGCGCCGCCTTTGAGTATCTTACAAAAGTAGTGTAGCTCCTTTAACGGAGCCTTACCCCTCTGATGTCGCTCTAACCGCTTCCCAAAAGGGTTACCGAGGGAACCGCACGTCCTGCCCCCACAAGGCCACAAAGCTGGCGCCGGCAGTGCTCACAAAACACCTGGCAGAGCCACTCCCCTAAGGCTGTTCATATCCTAGAAGGAAAAAGGGGGTGGGGGGGGTGGAAACTGAGGCACCCAAGTCTACTCCTTACTTGCTGGGCGACCCTGGGAAAGTCGTTTAACCTCTTTGAGTCTCACTTTTCTCGTCTGTAAAATAGAGATACTAGTAAGAGTACCCAGCTCATTAGATTGTTGTGATGATTAAGTGAATTTGGAACACAGTGAGCTTACAAAAAGTGCTTAGCTATTATTGTGTGTAATTTTCCCAATCCTGGTGGGCATCTGAGGGTTGAGAGCCCCAATTTCAACCAATCTCTTCAGCCATGTTGCTGACCGAGTTCCCCTTTCCCATGTCAACCTTCCAGATACTGTGCCTGGTGATTCTGATCTGCTTCAGTGCTTCAACACCAGGGTACTCCTCCCTGCCGGTAGTTGAGATGATCCTTGCTGCTATCTTCTTTGTCATCTTCATGTGTGATCTACACACGAAGATACCATTCATCAACTGGCCCTGGAGTGTGAGGAGAGGGCCAATGGTGGCAAGGCTGGGGAGGGGACTGGGCAGTTAGGATTAACTCTGGATGCCGACTTCCCTTTTCTCCTCCCTATATCTCACAGGATTTCTTTCGAACCCTCATAGCGGCGATCCTCTTCCTAATCACCTCCATTGTTGTCCTGGTTGAGAGAGGAAACCACTCCAAAATCATCGCAGGGGTAAAGGCCATGGAGGCAACTCCAAAGCACAGACAGAAGGGTTTGAGGATCCAGGGGCTATTCCTGTCTCTGCTTCTGGCAGAAAGTGTGTGACCCACAGCAGGTTACACTTGCCCTCACAGCCTGCAGGAGAGTCTGGCTCCAGACCTGGTTTTGTCTCCCAAGATCGTCATTTGCTATGAAGGGCTGTCCATTGTCTGGCATAAGAGCCATTGTGGGAAGGACAAACAGGCGATCCCTTTGTCAACACGCAAGACTACCATCTGCTAGAACTTTGTCTCAAACGTAGCATGAGTTGTTCCCCCTACCTGTGGGGCCACAGTTTGGAGAGGTACTAGGAGGAGGGAGGGTGGGATAAGATCCAGTCTCTTGGCCTTTTCTTGGGGCTCTGGCTTCCCAACCTGAGGCTTGAGTTATTTATCCGGCATGGGTCAGGTGCTGGAGGTAATGATTTCAAGGAGGTGAGAAGCTGAGTAGGCTGACCACCTAATCCAGCTCCCCTCACTCCCATGTCACCCCTCAGGTACTGGGCCTGATCGCTACATTCCTCTTTGGTTATGATGCCTACATCACCTTTCCCCTTCGGCAGCAAAGACATACAGCAGCCCCAACTGGTAAGTGTGTGTGTGTGTGTGTGTGTGTGTGTGTGTGTGTGTGTGTTTGGGGAGTGCTGCTGAGAGGGCAGAGGAGAAAAGGAAAGGAATCTCTGTCACTTAATGGTACTTAGGGCTTTTGTACCAATAAGTACCATACATTTCAGTATCCATGTCTGTAAAATGGGCATATGGATCCAGCCAATGTTTTCTCTCTTTTCCTCACTTACAGATCCCACAGATGGCCCAGTGTAGGCGAACTCCCCTCATTTCTCTCTGCAACCTGCAAATAATTCCTCCATCGAAATAACTCCTCCTCACCCCTGCGACAACACTCCTAGCCAATTAATTTCCAGCCCCCTGTTGGAGGTAAAAGCGCCTTATTGAGAGAATTTTGTCTTCCAGCCTGCCAAACAACCCCTCCTGGGTGTGGCCGCCTTTATGGGTGTGCCTAGGTCTTCCTTCCTTCTGCAGTATCAGAAAGAAGATGCTATGTTCTGCCAGAACCATCCCCCCACCTAAGACAATGAGGGAGGAAGGTGCCTTGGATTTCTGACTCCAGGGCCCCCAGGTGGTGATCCACTCCAAAATAATCTTGGTGTGGGGGATGGTTCTGTGGAGGAATAAATAAATAATAAACAGATTGTTAAAATATATGATAATGAATAAAGTAATCCTTTGATTAAATGTGGATAAATCTCAGGCATCAAGTGGGTGAAATCAAGGGGGGGGTGCAGCTGGGACAAGGAGGCAAAGAAGCCAGGCCTGTTTTACAACAAATATTAAATTACTTCAATAATATAAACAGATGAAGGAAGAACAAAGGAAGGAGATTTATGACTTAGATTGGGGGGAGTCATCCTCTACGCTGATTGGAGAATGGACCCCCCTTCCAGGACTGCCTGCCTTCATGCCACGATGCAGTTTTTGTCTCGACCCTGTCGAGACATCCCTGAGCGAGAGTCCCTGGGGGGTGGTGAGGATGGAGAGTTGGTCTCAGTTGCAGTGTCCTGAGCCTGCATGGGCCTGCACAGGTGTGGGGGCAGGGGGATGCGTTCTCCTAGGAAGAAGCCGTCATCCTCTGAAGACTCGGAACTGGAACTGGAGGGGGAGCTGGAGCAAGATCCTGAGTCTGACCCTGATCCCAAGTCACTTTGATAGTGGCGACGTCTGCCAGGGTGGCGGTAGTGGTGGTGGTGGTGGTGGCGGCGGCGACGGCTGGGGGCCTTGGGTGGAGGACTTCGTGGCCTGCGGCGCTGGGCCGGAGGTGCACTAAGGGTCCGCCGAGGACCTCCCTCAGACACCAGAGGGTCACGGAAACTGACGCGTGGGGTGCTCTGGCGACCGAAGGCACTATTGTCCGGGTGTGGGTCTGGCTGCCCGGTGAACTCTGCGGGGGGCTCGGGGGCGCTGCGGAGCCCCAGCTCGGGCATAGAGTGGCGGTGGGGGGCCCCTCTCAGAAAGCGGGAGGGCTCCTCCGAGCCTAGAAAGAAAGAGATGGAGCGACTCCCTGTATATGCCTCCTCCTGCGGGGAGACCTGTTGAAGGGCCTTCTCCTTTCCTCGACTGGGACTGGGAAAGTGAGGCAGGAATCGGAGATGGTCAGGGAGATGGATAGTCTGGGAAGTATGAGGCCTGGAGCAGGTTCTCGGTGGAGAGAGGGTTGGAAGTAAGAACGCAGGAGCAAGACAGAATCGGCAATGGGGTATGGTTAAGCAAGGGCGTGGCTTCGAGTGGAAGGGGTGTGGCACAGGCTAGAGTAGATCTGGTTTGCCGGTAAATGGGGGCAGGGCTTGGTTGCAGAGTGTGGAGGGTGACCGACTGGAGGAAAGGAAGAGGAACCTGGGCTTAAGCAGGGATAAATGGAGGTAGGGGAGAGGCCCTGTAAATTAGAGGGGTGGAATCAGGGTTCATGAGAAAGGTGTAGTTTGGACTGGAGACTAGGCCTGGAATGATGTGGGTATGGATGCTGGGCTGAGACGCGGGTGGGGCCAGGGATGCAACAGGTGAAGGGCCCGGGTTGAGGCACGGACGGGGATGGGAGTGCTGGGGCTGTGGCCGGGCATGGCTCGAGGGTTAGCTCACCAGGTGCTGACTCCGTGCAGGTGCCTTTAGTGGCTGTCTCAGACCGCCCCTCCGCAGCAGAGAACGAGGCTGTGGAGGCTGCCACAGATGCGGTGACCGTGCCTGCGCTCCAACTGCGGCGGCCAGGCCGGGAGTGGTGGGCTCGGACCCAAGACTGCAGGCTCGTGAGCAGAAGATTAGGCCACGGCGTGGCAGGAAGGGACGGCCCAGTAGGGCCCGTCCGCAGCGACTACAGCAGAAGCAACGGTCTGAGGCGTGCCAGTGCTGGCCCTCGTAAGCCATCTGGCCCTGGTCCAGGCCTGCAGGGACCAACACACGGGGGAAAACTGTGGCAGAACCTCCAGGCATACCTCGTCCCTGGTGAATAAGGCCCTTCTTGGGGAGAGGTGGGGATCTGAGGCCAGGTACCTGGAGATACTCTCCCCCCCACTCCAGAATGGGGGTCCTTCTCTGCAGAAAGCAGGAAACCCAAGGTTTGGTTCTTGCCCCATGGTTCCTCATCCTCCTCTCCTGTAGACTGACTGGTAAATGTCTCCCTCCCACTCCTTTCTTTCCCAGGGTGTTCCCTCCCAGAGTGGGGTGGTGGATATTGGACTCTTAAGATTTGGGCCAGGGTCTGGTGCGCTGGCTCACACCGTAATTCCAGCACTCTGGCAGGCAGAGGTGAGAGGATTGCCTGAGTCCAGCCTGGGCAATTTGGCGAGACTTCGTCTCTACAATAAGTCAAAAAATTGGCCAGGCATGGCGGTGTGTGCCTGCAGTTCCAGCTACTTGGAAGGCTGAGGCGGAAGGATCGCCTGAACCCAGCAGGTCGACGCTGCAGTGACAGTGAGCGTGCCACTGCACTCCAGCCTGGGTGACAGAGTGAGGTTTCGACTCATAAAAAAAAAAGATATGGGCCAGGCTTAGATATTAAAGGGTGGCTTCAGGTGGAAGGAGAGTGGAAGGTTGGATCTGAAAAAGAGGCCTGGGTGGTGGTGGCAAGGCTCAAAAGGTAAGGCATTGCCTTGGCAGGAAAGGAATTGGTCTTAGAGGTAACTGTGTAGCTAGTTGGTAGGATGTGACCTAGGCTGATGGGGGAGAGTGGAAGAGAATAGGGCATAGCCTGGGGTAGTAGAGGCTAGGCTTAGAAGGGAGTCCTAGGAACTGAGCCTTAGAAGGCACTCTGGAGGTCCGCATGTGGTGGCCAAGTGTTGTGTAGGTGGGGTTTAGAAAGCATGGCATAGTGGGGGATCTTGGGGGTGGGATTGCACCAAAGGGTACAGACCTATAGTGCTGGGGCTAGACAAAGCATAGGGTACAGTGGGGATGGGGTGTGGAGGACAAGAGGAATCCTGGCGGAGTGGGGCTGTGGCCCAGCTGTCCATCCATCCCTCTGTCCAGTTCCACCATGTTTACCTACCGATGTGCTCCCCACAGCCATCACAGTACTCCGCGTGGCGGGCCTCATAACAGGCACAGCAGTGGGGGCGGCTCTGACGCATGACATAGCGTTGCCCTCCTAGTGAAGCTTCACACTCGAAGCAGCAGAAGTGACCCATGTGCCAGTGCCGACCCTCAGCTTCCGTGCACTCAGGGGAGAAGATGATCTGGAGGACACAGGCCATCCATCTGTGGCTATCAGATGGGCCCGCCCCTGGCCCTGCCCATCCTCCACTCCCACCCCAGGCAGGGAGGCCCAAACCTCATCACAGGCTTGGCAGCGTGGGCGCAGGCGTTCGGCATGGTGGCGCCCACAGTAGACCTTGCCCGCATGATAGAAGTAGATGAGGTCAACGAGCAGCTCCCGGCACGTGGTACACACAAAGCACTGTGGGTGCCAGCAGGTGCCCAGGCCTGCGCGGCTGGCAAACACTGCAATGTCCCCACCTCCGATTTGCTTCCCGCACTGCCATGGAAGAGACAGACACTGTTGCCATCACCAAGATGGTCAGATGGATGGGATAAGTCAAGACGGGTTACGTTTGGGCTTTCTCCATGGTGAACCTTTGTGACCCACAGGTGACTTTGACACAGGCCCCGCCTGTACAGGGGTGAAGTGAGGGGGCACCTTAGAGACTGACCATGTTCATGGGGAAAGTCATAGAGACAGGCCCTACCTATCTTGGGTGGCCTTACATACAAGCTTCACCTAGTGGGGGATGGGATGACAGAGACAGACCAGGCCCCATGAGGGAACCATAGAGATAGTCTCCACCCACTTGGACCTTAGCAACAGGTCTTACCTAACAATAGGATCTAAGGACAGGTTCCACCCACCACCGGGCTCTGGAGACAGGCCCTGCCACTGTGGGTCAATTCTTAAGGACAAGTTCTGACCACAAGAGGACCAGAGAGACAGCCTGCAACCCACTGCACGTAGAAATCACACTAGGGCCTCCTTAGAGACAAACCACATTCAACAGTAGGATCTGAAGGACAGGTTGATCCACAGGGGGTGGGGAAAACCCCCAAAGACACACCCCGTTCACCAAGGGGCTCTTAAGAGGCACTCCTTGCCCAACAGTAAAATGTGAAGCATAGGCCTGGTTCACCAGAGGGGATCCTCTGGGGCTCAAGTGGCAGGCCTTATCTTTCCATGGTCTGGGCAATGGGCCCTGTACCCTGGGGCTGGGAACAAAGGCACTGCTCACTTGCCAAGACCCTCCATGACTCACCTCCTCACAGATGGCCCCAGTGATGGTCACTGGGAAGATGCGCACAGTGCCACGCCCCAGATTCTCCCGCTTTCGTTGCTGGCTGAAGGCTCTGAGTTCTTTCTTCTCCTCCTCTTCCAGTGCTGTACAGTACTGTGCCTGGGGGGAGTAGGCATCTTCCAGGCTCCTTCCTTGACACCTGCCCCTGTTCCTCTTTCAGACTTCATCCACACCCCAAAAGTCAAGGCCTTTGTACAGATCGTGCCTCCTGCCTGAAGCACCCACCACTTACTGCTGCTTCCATGGCCCGGCTTCATGTCCCCTGATGGTCCCTGTCTGTGCAGACTTTTCACCTCAGATTAGCTCACCTTTCCTCCTAAGACCCTGCCCATTTCTTTCCAGCTGCCCTGCATTCACCCAGGCTGTGCCCTGACCCAGGCATGCCCTACCTGTCTTCTCTCTCCTCACCTCACTGTCGTGTGGGGGCAGCTGGTGCAGCAGCTGCTTGATCCTGTACTTCTCCCCGGGACTGTTGACATAGGGGACTTTGTCTTCTGGGAGGCAGCTGAAAAATTGGTATACCTGGGAGGACACGTGAGGTGGGAGAAAACAATTGAGGTTAGGGGTGAGTTGTGATGCAAGGAGGTGGTGGGTCTCCACATCTCTGAGAAAACTAAAGTCACTAGGAAGGAGCTTCTCACTTCCTTACCTCTCCTGCCTAAAAGGCCAGATCATTTCCCTTGGCTCCCAAACATGCTGAGAGTTTCCTCATGTCTTGACCCTGCTTCCTCCTCCAGCTACTGCTCCACTTTTCTCCTTCCTTTATGGCAAATTCCTCAAAAGAGTTGTGAGCTCTTGTGTGCGTGCACTGCACTTCCTTCCCTCCCATTCTTTCTTGAGCCTACTCCAGTCAGGCTTCCGTCCTGTCCTTCCTCCAAAGCTGTCAAAGTCATTGATGACGTCTACATTGTTAAAATTATTGTTTAGGTCTCAGTTCTTACCGGCCTTGACCCATAGTAGCCCTGGACCCAGCTGGTCACTCCCTCTTCCTGGAAATGCTTTCTTTTCTCAGCTTCCAGGACAACCCACGGTCTTCTTCTTCCTGCCTTATTGGCTCCTCCTCAACTAACTAGTCAGACACTAAATGCAGGCGGGTTCCAGGGCTCAGTTCTTGGTCTTACCTTTGTCTACGTTCACTTCCTTGGGAATTATATCCATCCTCATGGCTGTAAATATCATGTATTTGGCTAACATGTCACAAATGCATACCTCCAGTCCCATGACCTCACCCTTGAGTTCCAGGCAATGGCCACTTAGATGTCTAACAGGCACCTTGAACTCCAGATGGCTAAAACCAAATTTCTGCTTTTACCTCTCAAACTTGCTTTTGCCTTGGCCTCTCCCATACCCCCACACCAATTAATCTGCCCATCCTCAGAGACATCTTTCACTCCTCTCTCTTCCATCCATACAAGGAAATCCTCTCTGCTTTGCTTTCTTTTTTTTTTTTTTTTTGAGTTGGAGTCTCACTCTGTCGCCCAGACAGGAGTGCAGTGGCCGTTCCCGGCCACCGCAGCCTCAACCTGCTGGGCTCCGGCGATCCTTCCGCCTCAGCCTTCCAAGTAGCCGGAATTACAGGCATGCGCTACCACGCCTGGCTGATTTTTTGATTTATTGTAGAGATGAGGTCTCGCTGCCCAGGCGGGTCTTGAACCCGCGGGCTCGGGCAATCCACTCACCTCAGCCTCCCAAAGGCACGGGATTACAGGCTGAGCCACCGAGCCCGGCTTCTGCTTTGCTTTCAAAATATATTCAGAATCTGACTGCTTCTCTCTCTCTCTCTTTTTTTGAGTTGGAGTCTCACTCTGTCGCTCAGGCTGGAGTGCAGTGGCATGCTTACGGCCACTGCAGCCTCGACCTGCTGGGCTCAGGCAATCCTTCCGCCTCAGTCTTCCAAGTGGCTGGAACCACAGGTGCGCATCACCACGCCCAGCTAATTTTTGATTTATTGTAGAGATGAGGTCTTGCTAAATTGCCCAGGCTGGTCTTGAACCCCTGGGCTCAGGCAATCCTCTCGCCTCCATCTCCCAGTGTTGGGATTACCATGCCCGGCTTGACCACTTCTTACTACTTCCAACACCATCACCAGCCACCTGGGCTATTACAGTAGCCTCCTCCTCACTGGTCCCCTGCTTCCACTGTCACTCCTACAAGATGTACTATATTCAGCAGCCAAGTCACGTTCCTCATCTGTTCATAACCCTCTTGTGGCTCCTCCTCATTCAGAGTCAAGGTGAAAGTCCTCTTCATAGCCCCCACCACCTCTCTGACCTCACCCCATTCACTCTCGCCCTCACTCACTCTGCTCAGCAGTGCTGACCTGGCTGTCCCTCACACATGCCAAGCACACACCGGCCTCAGGGCCTTGGTTTGAGCCCTTTGCCTGAATCGCTTTAACCTCAGATATCTGCATGGCTCCCTTCTTCACCTCCTTTCCTGAGGCTTCCCTTCAGGAGAGGCCCTAGACTTTGTGAGGGAAGCTCAAACATTGAATTCTCACAGAGGCTTACCTGGGCACCCTATTTATGATTCAAGCATCTCTCTCTCTCTTTCTGCACTCTTCCTTCCCTGGTTTTTAAAAAAATTCCATTGCCCTTATCCCCTATGACATATATTTACAAGTTTGTTTATTGGCTGTTGCTCCCTTCTGGACTCTAACCTCCATGTGGCCAGATATGAATACACTGCTGTGTCCTCAGTGCCTAGAACAGTATATGATTTGCAGCAGGTGCTCCACAACTATTTGCTCAATGAATTCATCAATGAAGAAGTGAATGCAATGCTAGGACAAAGCCTCACTCAGGGCTCCCTGACCACCAGTTGATCACAGAGGGACCTTCAGTCTGCCCACACAGTCTAGCATTGCCCCAGAAATAGGTTCCTGCCTGTGTGTGTGTGTGTGTGTGTGTGTGTGTGTGTGTGTGTGTGTGTGTGCATGGATATATGTGCACCCACCTGTTCGGGCTTAAGGCCCGGGGGCACCCAGGCATACTCCTCTGATGCACAGCCTGAGTCGTCATCTGAGATGGAGTGGCGCTGGAAGTCTGAGATGAGCCGACACATGATGCGTTCCAGGTCCACAGGCACTGCTTGCACTGCATGCTCCTCCCGTGGGCATTTGCAGTGCTGGCAGATCTTTCTGAGGGAGCCAGGATAGGGGTCAATTACTAAGGTGTTGCCCACCTGGATCCCTTGGCAGCCCAAGCCCACTTGAGGGATGGGGACATTCAGATTATCATCACCAAAGGGCACTGATGGGGGACAGGGATCTGGGTCTGGGGGTGGAGTTGACGGGAGGTGGGGATATGAGCCGAGGTCTGGCTGTGAGCCTCTGGACCGGTCTTGGAGAGTGGGGAACTGATTGTGAGAGGACTGTTTCCAGCTGAGGGCAGGGCTGTAAGACAGGAGCCAAGGGCATGGCTGTGAACTGGAGAGTGGGGTTATGAGCCTGGACATGGGATGTGAAGAGGAGGGGTTGTGGAGGTCTCAAGGACATCCCCTAACTTTTCAGTTCTGGAACTTGTGTCAGACTCTGGACAGCTGGCCTACGTAGGGGTGGGGCTCCCAGACTCAGACTGGCGGTATAAATCTAGGGGCTTCCCCTGAGGAAAGGCTCTGGACTTTGTTGGGGAACTTTTTCTAGAGATGAGGCTCTAGCCTGTGATGAGGCTTTGAACTTGTGGCTTGTGGGCAGGCAGGAATCTGAGTCTGTGGGTAGGGCTTGATTCTGGGGGCTGCGGATTCTGTCTGTGGTATTTTGAGATTTTTTTTTTTTTGAGTTGGAGTCTCACTCTGTCCCTCAGACTGGAGTGCAGTGGCCGCTCTCGGCCACTGCAGCTTGGACCTGCTGGGCTCCGGCGATCCTTCCGCCTCAGCCTTCCAAGTAGCTGGAACTACAGGCGCTACCACGTCCAGCTAATTTTTGATTTATTGTAGAGATGAGGTCTAGTCAAGTTGCCCAGGTGGGTCTCAAACCCACAGACTCAGTCAATCCACTCACCTCAACCTCCCAAAGCGTGGGATTACAGGCTGAGCCACTGAGCCCGGCTTATTTTTTGTTTTTTTGAGTTGGAATCTCATTGTCACCCAGGCTGGAGTGCAGTGGAACAGTCACGCTGGGACTACAGGCATGCGCCACCATGCCTGGCTATTTTTTAAAAAATGAGGTCTCACTATGGTTTTTGTTTGTTTGTTTTGGGTCAGGGTCTCACTCTGTCGCCTAGACGCAGACTGGAGGTCAGTGGCACAATCACAGTTCACCACAGCCTCAAACTCCAGGGCTCAAGCAATCCTCCCTCATCAGTCTTCCAAGTAGCTGAGACAGGTGCACACCATCATTCCCACTAATTTTTTTTTTTTATTTAATTTTTTGTAGAGACAAGGTCTTGCTATGGTGTCTAAGCTAATCTAGAACTCCTGAACTCAAGTGATCCTCCCACCTCAGCTTCCCAAAGTACTGGGATTACAGGCTTGAGCCACTGAGCTCGGCCTTGAGATTTTTTTTTTTTTTTTTTTTTTAACAGAAGTCTCATTCTGTCATCCAGGCTGGAGTGCAGTGGCACACTCATGGCCATCGCAGTCTCGACCTGCTGGGCTCAAGTGATCCTTCCACCTCAGCCTTCCAAGTAGCTGGAACTACAGGCGTGCGCCACCACTCCCGGCTAGTTTTTTAAAATTTATTGTAGAGACGAGGTCTCGCCAAGTTGCCCAGGCTGGTCTCGAATCCGTGGACTCAGGCAATACTCTCGCCTTCACCTCCCAAAGTGCTGGGGTTACAGGCGTGAGTCACCGCGGAAGGCCGAGAATTTTTTTTTTTTTTTTTTGAGTGCAGGACTCCAGTAGGAGGATAGGACGCTGGGTCTGGGAGAGTAGTTCTGAACCTAAGAGCGGGATTGGAGGTCAGTGGGCGATGCTCAGAGCCCGGGACGGATGATCTCTCTAGGGAGGTTATTCAGAGGCTAGATAAGTCCTCTGGGGGCGGGACTGTGTAGTGGGTGGAGCTCTCCTGGGAACCCAAATCTTGGTAATGAGTCGGGGGCGGGGCTCTAAATCTGAGAGTGGCGCTCTTTTCCCAGTTGAGCTCCCTCTGTAGGCGGAGCTCAAGCCTAGAGGCGTGGTCTAAGCCTCGGGCGTTCCCCTGAGGGCGGAGCTCCGAAAAAAGGCTGGGCCGCGGGAGGTCACCTACCTCCAGCCGTGCAGCAAGAAGCCCGGGCACTGCTCCCTGCAGGAGTTGCAAGGTTGGCCGCGGTCTGGGTCCTCTGCCTCTGGAGGCTGCAGTGGGTGGGGGCAGACTCAGGGCCGGGCGAGGCGCGGGAGCAGCGAGGAAGAAGTCAACGCCCGCCCCTCCACTCCAAGGCCCGCGACCGCACGCTGGGGCCTGTCCCACCAGGGCAGCGCTGGGCAGGCTGGGACAGCACCCGGATGCGGGGGAGGAGGACGCAACAGAGGCAGAGGCGGAGCAGCTGAAGCCACCTCCCTATATACCCTCTTTTCAGGGAATTTCCCTCCCTAGGCAGGCCTCGGACCCTCCCCCCCAATCCAGCCTCGGACACCACCCATCCACCTCAGGTCCTTTCAGGCCTAAAACACCTACCCCAGAATTCAGAATACTCTCCCCAACAGAGCAGAGTCACTAATGTGGACATCTCTTTCCAGGCCTCATCCTGACTCATGAGGCCAGCAGCACTCCAATTCCACAGGGTAGGAGACTGAGACTGCATCCTCCCTTGGGGTCACCACATGAACCCTGCCCTCCCTTTAGAAGCTCAGGGGCTCCTCTCCTAAGCCCAGGCTTCACCCCCTTATAGTCAAGAAACTGATCCCTCCAGAATTTCAGAAGGCCACTGCTCCATTCAGAAACCCCAACCCCGAGAAACCCTGGCCATTACCCGTCATATCCTAGTGCTAATTACTCCTTTTCTGGACCACCAGACCCCACCTTCCCCTCTCGGAGGCCCTCTCCAAAGCAAGACAGCGATCCTTCTAGGAAGTCAAGGCTCAGGCAGAAGTCTGGAAGCCCTGTTCCCCCCATTCCCAGTCTCTCCTCCCTCAGCATTCAGGCATTCCTGGGGTGTAGGGCTCCATCCCTCAGTCCACGTTCCTCCAAGGAACAGTGTCCTTTCCTTGGGTTGGCGGTCCCTGCTCAACCCAAGACCCCAGGACCTAATCTCTTGGCCCTCAGAATTCCCTCCCACAATTCACAAGGGAGGGGAGCGCACCAGGTCCCAAGGTTGTTCATCAAGGTGCACGTAGAGGTGATTAGGAAGCATGGGGCACCAGATCTACACCTTCCTTCATCTATTCACCTCCAGCAACCCCAGCCCCAGGTCTGGGAATGCTGGAGGCGGAATTCCCAGACCCTCTGTGGGGCGCCTATTTGCTATTCCTATCCCCGGCGCCCTCGCCTGGGCCTCAGTTTACCCCCGACTCCCACCGCTGCCCTGACTCTCGCTCACCGCACGCCCCGAGCGGCGCCTCCGGGACCCACGCGCGAACATGGCGCGCCCGGGCAGGGTCAAGCCAGGCCGGGTCAGGCGAATGGACTCCTCGCGGCCGTCAGGCCACCGCGCGTCGGGCCTGGGAACTCTGTTCCGTAAACCTGACACCCGCGTGGGAGGAGCGCACCCCGCAGGGCCCGCCCCCCGGCCTGTTGTCTCTCCGAGGCCAAGGCGCCCTCTGCCTACAGGTGAGCTGTACGCAGCCCAGGAGCGCTCTGCGGGAAAGGCTCCTGCTCTCACGCCCCTGGCCAGAGCGGAGTGTCACAAGGCACGGCCCCCCAGACCCCCCTGTGTGCCACGTGGTCTTACACGGGACATTCTAGGGCTTGAGGTCTTGTAGTGAAGGAGGGGGGGACTTGGAGGAGGCGACCTAATTGGAAGGTGTGGTGTGCTAGGGTGCTCGTACTTGACGCTTCATGTCTGTTTATTTGGCGGAGGCGTTAAAGCCACCTCTTGGTTTCCCCCTATGAGTGAGCTTCCGAGGGTCTCTTTTCCCCAGATGAATGCTGCAAGAATGGTCCCCAATCTCATCCGCAGTCCCAGCTTGTGTTCCCTCGCCCTCACCAGAAAGCTACACTTTATACACGCCCCTGCCTTCTCAGTCCCCGCTCAGAGCCAGAATTATTTGAGATTTATGGGAAAGGGAGACTAGTCACCGGCTAGGTTCCAAAGCCGTCTTCCCGGTTCCTTCCCCATCCTTACCGGCCTAGCTGTCTAGCCCCCAAGTCCTGAGAAGTAGATCTTAAAGCCTTCTCTCCTCCTTTCCCATTTTTCTCTCCAGTTCCCCTCCCCTGAGCTCAGTTCCAGGGCTGGGAGCCTCTCCTTCACGCTCTGGGGCTTCTCTGAGCCTCAGGGCTGGGAGGAGGTGGGTCCTGCTCCAGCAGTTAGAACCGGGCGCCCGAGCAGGGTCTCTAATCAGACACCGAGGCGGCAACTCAGCCGGGCCTTTCATCGTAGGCGCCGGGGGGTCTGCCCCACCCCCATTACACACGTCTCTGTCACTTCCCGCCCCTCCTTGCCCCAAGGAGGAGCCGGGGAGGGGTAAAAGAGAATGAATAAATTAATTAACTAAGGAGTCACCCCAGCGCCCCTCCCCCCGGTCTTGCTGCCTAACCGGTCTCCCGTTTCCCCAGCTGGGGTGGAGGCAAGAAAAGGAGAGACACCAGGTCTGAGACTACGGATGGGGTCGGGTAAGGTGAAGTCTCCCTGTGAAGTATGGGGGTCCTATTCGGACCCCTTGGGGATTGGAGGAGAGGACTTGACAGGGGCCGAGAAGGGGCTTGGTTAAAGGACCAGAATTAAAACCAAACTCTTAGAAAGACTGGGCATTCGGTGGCCAGTAGTGGGACAGCGAGTAGGGTTACACAGAGCATGAGTAGGGTTACACAGAGCATGACTTCTTGTTTTTTTTTTTTTTTTTTTTTGGAGTTGGAGTCTCACTTTGTCGCCCAGGCTGGAGTGCAGTGGCATGCTCCTGGCCACCACAACCTCAACCTGCTGGGATCAGGTGATCCTTCTGCTTCAGCCTTCCAAGTAGCTGGAACTACAGGCGCATGCCACCACGCCTGGCTAATTTTTGTGATTTATTGTAGAGATGAGGTCTCGCCAAGTTGCCCAGGCTGGTCTCGATCCCATGGGCTCAGGCAACCCTCTCACCTCGGCCTCCCAAAGTGCTGGGATTATAGGCTTGAGCCACTGCCCCCGGCCGATCATGACTTCGAATACTCGACAGGCGAAGCTTCTCAGAGGATGCTACTGGGCATAACATTGGAGGGGCCTAAAATGGTGCAGCAACCAGAAAGGCAGCCAGCAGATTGGGAATGGAGCTTCTTGTCACCTCCTCCACCCACCTCTCCATCATTCCTCCCATCCCCAAAAAAGACACACGGAGAAATCAGAGCCGGGTGGACTAGATGGATGAGGAGTTTATTTGGGGGAGAATTAATCATATTTGTTCTTCCTTGGGGAGGGGGTCTTCAAACAATACCGAAGGGTGTGGGAAAGGGTGGGGGTCTGGAGGGGAGGGAGAGGAGCCACAGCCAGACAAAATGGCAACACACGATCACAGGCACTACTGACATCACAGACACAGCAGAGGGTGCAGGATAGGGTCTCCAGACCGGGCCTCCGACCACCCCAGGATGGGTGCGGATGTGGAGGGAAGGAGGGGGCAGGGGAAGGGGGGAAGAGGGGTGGGCCAGCCCCACAGACCCATTGGCTATGTTCTCTGATTACCTAGCTGTCTCATCAGGGGGGTGGGCAAGGGTATGTGGGGGTGCTTCTCTCTGGATCCCATGCCTTACCCGCCAAGCCATATCACTCAACTTCCCAGGTCACCTCGGTCCCCAGCCTTGTCCAGGGTCATTCCTCCTCATTCCTAATAAAACCCATCCCAAAGCTTTTCACCAAGTCCCCCCCCCACCTACTGACCAGTGCCATCCACTTTCAAATATATTTTCTTCACTGCCCCATGGGGGGGCTGCCTCTCTGAAATGACCATGCAAGCTCCATTCTAAGCCCTGCCCCTCTGGAACCCTGACCAGGACCTCATCCCAAGCTTGGCCCATTCCTGAATCCCACTTCTTGCCTTGCTCAAGATCTGTCCCCTTGAGAATCAAGCTCAGTCTCCCAGTGTTCCATTCCACATCCCTTTCATAGATTCTGGTCCCAGTCCAAGACCCACCCACTCTGGAGCCCCACCCGCTGCCCCCACTTAAAGCTCCGGCTCCTTCTAGCACCACACCCTCAGCCTCCTTCCAAGGCCCATCCCAGAATGCTCTAGGGCATCTTTCTCCTTTAGACTCTACATCCAGTAGGTCTGCTGACCCCTCCACTCCAGAGTTCCCCACCAAGACCACCTTGGGTCCTAAGCTGTCCTCTCTGCCCCAACCCCTCCCGGTCTCTGCCCTTCTCTCACTCTGGGGTTGGATTTACCCTAATGGCCTCTGTTCAGGCATTGCTAGAGGAATCAAGCCAGAGGTGGGAGGAGGGGAGGGAGAGAGGGGAGAGTCTGAAGCCACGCCCACCCTCCCCACACAGCCGAGGTCTGTCCCCTCCCTGTCCCCCTCTCAGAGCCCTCTAACCTCAGGGGACAGGAATGGGGAACAGAGAAGGGCCAAGGGATGCAGGGGAAGGGATGCGATAAGAGAGGGCCCACTTAGACTGGGCACCTAGTGCATGAGAGGAGTGAAGTGAGGGCAGGGCTTAGACAGATAAATAGATATTTATATAATATATATATATATATAAACAGCAAAGACAGTTGGAGTCTCCTGGCTTGAGGGGTGGAGACCTGGGGGGTAGGGGTAAGGGGGGCAGGCCTTCTCCTGAGCGCCTGCCCACCCTTGGGGGTCCTCCCGGGCTGCACCGACCTGTAGAGACAAAAGACACAGAAAGGAGAGGGGGTCCAGACACATGTGGTGCCCTTAGGGAGGGGTTGGGCTGCTATGCTTTCACCCTGGCTTCACCCTATGCCTGGCATGTCTTCTTTCTTTTTTTCTTTTTTTTTTGAGTTGGAGTCTCACTCTGTCGCCCAGACTGGAGTGCAGTGGCCGCTCCTGGCCACCGCAGCCTCGCCTGCTGGGCTCCAGCGATCCTTCCACCTCAGCCTTCCGAGTAGCCAGAATTACAGGCACGCGCTACCACGCCCGGCTGATTTTTTGATTTTATTATAAAGATGAGGTCTCGCCTGCCCAGGCGGGTCTCGAACCCGCGGGCTCAGGCAATCTACTCACCTCAGCCTCCCAAAGGCGCGAGATTACAGGCTGAGCCACTAAGCCCGGCTGGCATGTCTTCTTTCTTCCTTTACTTATAGTCCTGGAGTTAGCTTCATTTCAGCTGTCCCTACTGGGAAGATATTCCTGACCTTGCCCCCACTGAATTAGTTACCAAAGAGATTATGGTCCCCCTCCCCAAATAAAACAATAGTCCACGGACAGGTACTGTTCTAGCCATTGGGGATAAACTATATTGAGCAAAACAGAGATCCCTGTCTTTATGGGGCTTACATTGTAGCAAAGGGAGACAGATTTCATACAACTAATATGATGCATGAGTGGATTATCTAGTATGTCAGGTGACGATAAGTGAAATGGAACAAACAGAAAGTGGAGTGAGCGTGAGCAAGGGGCAGAGTGGTAGAAGGTGATGTCCAAGTCATGCGGGGCCTTGTGCACCAGGCTGTGAGAATTTCAGTTTTGGCTATGGATAAGGTATAAGCCATGGGACAATTTTGAGCAGAGAAAAGTAAAATGAGAGTAAAACGTCTCATGTTATGTTGCTTCCATTATTTACTTAATAAAATGTTTCTTTCTTTTTTTTTTTTTTTTTTGAGTTGGAGTCTCACTCTGTCGCCCAGACTGGAGTGCAGTGGCCGCTCCCAGCCACCGGCAGTCTTGACCTGCTGGGCTCCGGCGATCCTTCCGCCTCAGCCTTCCAAGTAGCTGGAACTACAGGCGCGCGCTACCACGCCCGGCTAATTTTTGATTTATTGTAGAGATGAGGTCTCGCCAAGTTGCCCAGGCGGGTCTCGAACCCGTGGGCTCAGGCAATCCACTCACCCCATTCTCCCAAATCGCTGGGATTACAGGCTGAGGCACAGAGCCCAGCTAATAAAATGTTTCTTAACATTAAGAGTGCTCTAAGTGATGTGTATACAGCATGAGTGTCATGGTCACATCCTCTAGTCTAGTGGAAGAGACAATCAATAAACATATGAACTAATAATTACAGATTGTGATAAAGAAAAGGGCAAGATACTATGAGAAAGATAACAAGGGGGACTTGTTTTAGTCAGGGTCATCAGGCAAGACCTCACTGAGTAAGTGACCAAAAAGATGAAAAGGAGCAGGTCGGATAAAGTTATCGGTTTGCGTGGGTGTGAAACTCCAGGGGGAAAGCAAGTATAAAGGTCCTGAAGTCAGATTGTGCCTGACACACCGAGGTGGCCAGCGTGGCTGAAACAGTGTGTGTGGGAGGAGCAGGAGGAGGTGAGGTCAGAGAAGTGGAGGGTGGGGACGGCTAAATGTGTAGGGCCTGACCATAGTGAAGACTTCCGCTTTTAATCTGAGTGAGATGGGAGCCACAGGAGGACTGGCCTAATTTAGGATTTAACAGAATCCTTCTGGATGCAGTGAGTAGAACAGAATGGGAATGGAGGTAGAGATGTGTCAAGAGGTCCAGGGAAATGACTGAGAGATCTGTCAAGAGGTCCAGGGAAATGATATTATGGATATATATTTTGGAGGTAGAACCAACAGGATTTTTTTTTTTTTTTTTAATGAATTAGATGTGGGATGCTTAATAAACTCTCTCCCTTTCCATCCTGGCTAACCCAGTGCCAGAAGCTATATCCACCCAGGCGCTGCCATCTCCCTGCCTACACCCATCCCCTCACCTTTTCCCCTTGTCTTTTCTCCCTGACATCCTCCCGATATCCGAGGGAAATCTCATTTCTCTTTTTTTAAACTTAAAAATATTTTTTTCTAGTACCCTCTCTCCTGCCGAAATCTCACTTCTCTTTTAAAGCCCAGCGAGAATGCCGGCAAGCCTTTCCAAGGCCTCCGCCCCGCCCCTTTCCTGCTTTGAAATCCCACACCACCTCCCTTACCCCTGGGGAGAGGTGGCAGATTTATCCTGTCATCCCAGATAGATGAGCTCGTCTGACCTTCAAGACCCACGCCCGTTTACCCTCATCATCTATTGGCCTTCTCACTTATTGGCTTGTCAGTCCCTTCCCTCTTCTTCCCTTACTTGACTCCAGCGCTCGGTGATTATCTGCGTAAGTCCTCCTGCTATTCCTTCCTTTCATTGGTTGCTCTGCCCACTTCTCTTTCCCATCTCGTTCCTCCAAGTTGCACTTGTTTCTCCCTCCCATTGGCTCTTCATTCTGCCCGTCTTCAAGCACCACTCCCCTGCTCTCCACTCATTGGCTAGTTTTTTACTCTTATCCTATAGCTATGCCTCTCTATTGGCTTCCTTCAACGTCAGTCCTTATTTGCACAGCAAACCCCTTCCGGACTGTGTACTCCTGACTCTTATTGGTTTACTGACCCGCTCATCTCCTTTCTTGTACCTGCTTGGCCGCACCGCCCGCCAGTCACTCACCAGGCTACATCTGATTGGAGAAGGAGGTGGGCGCACCCTGCGGGCCGTAGCCTTGCTGCCCATAGTCGCCCTGAGGCCCGTAGCCGCCGCCACCGCCGCCGGCTGGCTGCCCATAGTCGGGCTGGTAACCGCCCTGGGGCCCGTAGGAATCCTGGGGCCCATATCCGCCGGGGCCTTGCCCGTAGCCCGCATCTCCGTAGGCGTCCCCGGGTGCCGGTTGCTTCTCGGGGGCGCCGGGAGGTGCACGCAGGAACGGGGCGGCCCAGCCTGTCTCCTTAAACACGAACCACAGGTTGCCGACCCAGAGCACCAGATTCAGGAAGCCGAACACCTATAGGGAGACAAGGCCCGGCTGTCGTCCCTCGCCCATTTCCTTGGCGGCCCCGGGGAATATCGAGGTCGCGCGTGCAGAAATGGGCATGTAGGACATGAATCTGTAGACTTCCGGAGGGTGGTGGTTTCTGAAACCTGGACCCTCTGAGTCCCAGCGCGTGAACGTCAATGTGCAGAAAAATCACTTTTAGAAGGGAGAGGGTGTGTTAGAATTCGGATTCCTAGCCGGGCTCGGTGGCTCAGCCTGTAATCCCGTGCCTTTGGGAGGCTGAGGTGAGTGGATTGCCTGAGCCCGCGGGTTCGAGACCCGCCTGGGCAGCGAGACTTCATCTCTACAATAAATCAAAAAATCAGCCGGGCGTGGTAGCGCATGCCTGTAATTCCGGCTACTCGGGAGGCTGAGGCGGAAGGATCACCGGAGCACAGCAGGTCGAGTCTGCGGTGACCGGGAGCGGCCACTGCACTCCAGTCTGGGTGACAGAGTGAGACTCCAACTCAAAAAAAAAAAAAAAAAAAGAATTCGGATTCCTGAGGTTGTTAAGCTATATCAACATTACATACACAAGTATTTATATGTTTGCACATATTGCATACACATGTTTACAGATGTATAAAATATAGTGAATTTAAATTTGTAATATATTTATAGTGACGTGTATAGATATACAACTCACATATATACATATAAGTGTGTATACAAATATATGTATAAGTCCAAATGTAGCAAATATATAAATATAATACTTTTAAAATCTAGATTTTTTTCTAATTCCCTCTCTCCTGCAGAAATCTCATTTCTCTTTTAAAGTACAGCAAGAATGCCAGCAAGTCTTTCCAAGGCCCCCGCCCCACCCCGCCCCTTTCCTGCTTTGAAATCTCACACCACCTCCCTTACCTCTGGGGAGAGGTGGCAGATTTATCCTGTCATCCCAGATAGGTGAGCTTGTCTGACCTTCAAGACCCACACCCATTTACCCTCATCATCTATTGGCCTGTCAGTTCCTTTTTAGATTTTTTTTCTAGTTCCTTCTCTCCTGCTGAAATCTCACTTCTCACTTCCATTATGAAATGGAACTTTTCATAAAATATTTTAAAAACATAAAACACTGCCTTTATGTTGCACCCTCTTCTAAGTGTTTTATATGTTAATAGTTCACTTAAGATTCAATATTTGGACAGGAATTAATATTTCCTTTCCTTTTTTTTTTTGAGTTGGAGTCTCACTCTGTCACCCAGGCTGGAGTGCAGTGGCACGCTCACGGCCACCTCAGCCTCCACCTGCTGGGCTCAGGTGATCCTTCCGCCTCAGCCTTCCAAGTAGCTGGAACTACAGGCACACGCCACCATGCCCGGCTAATTTTTTGATTTATTGTAGAGATGAGGTCTCACCAAGTTGCCCAGGCTGTTCTCAAACCTGTGGACTCAGGTAATTCTCTCACCTCAGCCTCCCAAAGTGCTGGAATTATAGGTGTGAACCACTCCACCCGGCCTGGAATTAATATTTTCATTTTACAGTTGGGGAAACTAGGACCCACAGAAGCTAAATTGTCCGTGGTCTCACAGTCAGCAAGTGATAGGAAAGAAGACTTATAATCTTAGCATCTGTAACACTTGTCTACAACTTACCTTGTGCCAGACCCTTTTCCAAGCACTTTGTATGCTATTAGTTAACTAAATACTCAACTCTGGAATATGACCCATTACTAGTCTGCAATTTACATGCTCAAACTGAGCCTTGAGAGGCTATGTGACTAGTTTCTGGCCACAGCTTGCCAGTGTCAGAGCTGGGATTTGAGCTCAGATATTCTGACTTCAGCCAGTAGGGGGCGTCCAAGTGGGGGAACATTTCAAGTCATTCCTTCATTTTGCTCATGAGAAAACTGAGGTCCCAAGTGGGTGCTGAGTTGCCAGAGATTCTTCATGACTAGGCTGAGTCTGGGATCCAGGTCTCTCAAACCTAATCTGGACAAAAAGTCTCATACCCCCCCGGGGGCAGTCTGTGGTGTCACAGTGGTTACAATTACTATCTCTTCCTCGGATGCTGTTGTTGGCATGACTCCTCCAGGAAGTCCCCTCGGATCCCCCCTGATTCTCCTCTCATTGGTTTTTTTCACCACTCCTCATGCCTGAGTGTAAATTTTTAAGTCTCCCTCCTCCAGCCAGCTCCCAAGGCTTACCACCGAAGTGTTGAGTCCCGAGGTCACAGGGTCCCTCAGCTCCTTGCATGTGTTCCCTGTCTGGCGGCAGATAGGCATCTCCTTGATAATGTTCTCTGGGTCCGTAGCCATCTTTACGTCTGACAGCCCCTTGGCCCACGCCGATGAGCTAACTAGCCACATGAAAGCAAACACTGCCGTGGCCAGAAAATCCTAGGGCAGGCAGGGGTAGGGAAGATGGCAGTGAATGGGCTGCCTCATGCGAGGTCTTGGGGCCTCCTCGAATCACAGGCTTTCTTGAGAGAGCGGTACCCCCAGGGGAGGCCTGTCTCTCCCCTGCCTTTTCAACTCTCAAGCCCACAACACTTTCACCTGTAGATGACCCTCCCAGCTTGGGCCTGTGTGTGTAAGTGACACAGAGAATGTGGGAGTGTGATTGTGATTTGTGGGTGTGGGTGTTGGGGGGGAACTCTGTGGGATGGTTTCCGAATCTGTGGAAAGCAATGTGCCTTTCCACTTTTATCTGCATGTGGGAATTTGTGTCATTTTGTGTCTGAGATGAGGGTGAGTATAGCTGTGTAGGAACTGGTGCATCTGTCTATGTGGCATAACACGCATGATTGTCACAGTGCACCTCTGTGGGCTCCTTTTTCTAATCTAGACTGCATGATTGTGTGAGAATGGGCAGGTTCATAGGGGTGGACCTGGATTCTGCATGGGCTCTGGGTATGTCCCTGTGACTTTCTGACTCTATGTCCCTAATGCCTGGTGTGGAATCATAGCAGCAGTGGCAACATGTGTGGCTGTTATGGTGGCTGCTTGCATGTGGACTTATCTGGGATTTGGTGTGGCCTGTGAACATGGCTGTGTCCCTGAGGCTCCATGTCCCCATGGTCCCTGCATGCAAATGGCTGTGGGGACTCACCAGCATAGGCCCTTTGTTGTTCTCTCGGTACTTGTTCTGTAGGAAGATGTAGGTGGCCAGAGCCCCCATGGAGTAGAGGAAGGCAAACACGGCCACGGTGACAAAGAATTCAGCTGATGAGGAGTAGTCTCCCACTAAGAAGACCTTGGTGGTGCCCCCTTGGCAGTTGGGTGCATCAAAGTACACTTGGTGCAGCCTGCAGACAGAGGTGGGCAGATGTGGCCCAGTCCTAACTCCCTCAACCCCCCATCCCAGTCGTGGGTCCCCAAGATTCTGACAAGGTCCCAGGAAGTGGAGGAAATAACCCATTCATGGAGCACCTACTATGTACTAGTCACATTTCACTGATTGCTCAAGACATCCTAGTGAGATAGGTGTTATTCCTCCCTCAGTCCTATCCAGGCACTCTGGCCTCTTGGTTATTTCTTCTCCAGCTTGCCAGGCATCCTTCCTCCGTGGGATCTTTGCACTGGGTGTTCTCTTTGCCAAGAATGCTCTTCTCCTAGGCATCTTCAAGTCTGACTCCCTCATCTCCTTCAAGTTTTGCTCGATGGTCACTTTCTCAGTGGGGTCTGGTCTTCTTATTTAAAACTAAACGGAACCACTCCCTCCCAGTACTCCTGAGCCCTGTTCCTTGCTTTACTTTTCTCTGTAACAGTGGTCCCCCCATCTAACATACCATGTATGTTATTTTTTAATCTTGATTTTTGATGTTACTACAAGAGGGCAGGGCTCTTCCCTCTTTTGTTCACTGCTGTATCCCCAAGACCTGCAACAGTGCTGGCACATAGTAGGCACTCAATAAATGTTTATTGAATGAAAGGTAGAGGTGGAAGCAGAGGCCCAGAGAAGCGCATTAACTTGCCTAAATTCACTCAGCTGGCAAGGGAGTGGCAGAGTTGAGATCCGAGCCGTGCCCCCCCCCATATATCATGTTGCTTCTTCTCCCCACCTCACTTTATGTTCCTAAGAGAAAAAAAATGTATGCATAGCAGAGGAGAGCCCAGAGATTACAAAACAGGAAGAGATAGAAAGGTGAGTAGAAGGTATCTTGGAGGGCTGGGCACGGTGGCTCATGCCTGTAATCCCAGCACTTTGGGAGGTGGAGGCAAGAGGATTGCCTGAACCCATGGGTTCAAGACAATCCTGGGCAACATGGTGAGACCTCATCTCTATAATAAATCAAAAAATTAGCTGGGCGTGGTGGTGCACGCCTGTAGTTCCAGCTACTTGGAAGGCTGAGGTGTTAGGATCGCCTTAGCCCAGCAGGTTGAGGCTGCAGTGGCCGGGAGCAGTGTGCCACTGCACTCCACCCTGGGCGACAGAGTGAGACTCTGACTCAAAAACAAAAACAAAAAACAGGAAAAGATAGAAAGGTGAGTAGAAGGGATCTTGGAGGGCTGGGCACAATGGCTCATGCCTGTAATCCAAGCACTTTGGGAAGCTGAGGCAGGAGGATCACTTAAGTCCAGGAATTCGAGACCAGCCTGGACAACATAGCAAGACCCTGGTATCTATCAATCAATAAGAAGGGATGTTGGAACAAAATGTGTACATGTGAGCAGGGAGGAGGGGATTGGGAAAGTGTTCTGGGACTAAAGACTTTCCTCTGGTGTGATGGAGGGGGCTGTAGGGAGAAAATGTTTGTGGGGAGAGGGATTAGAGTCTCAGATTTCTGGCCTCCGACTGGGCTCAGAATCCTGAGACTGAGCAATCAGTGCCAGTGCCCTTGCGTAGCAGAGGTCCTAAAAGAAAGGGCTTACACTTATTAATCACCTACTAAGCAGTTTATGTAACTGTCTCATTTAATGACACTCTCCAGCAATTCTCGAAAGCAGGCATTATTATACCCATTTTACAGATGAACGGAAGATCAGCAAGGTTAAGTTACCTGCCCAGGGTCGCTAGGTGGTGGAGCTCGAAGATGAATCTGGGTTTGAGTTTCCATGTGTCTAGTAGGCTGGGCTGTAGAGGGGTTGTCTAAGGGGGAAGGAGGGGAGGTCCTTGGAGGGCTATCTGGGCAGTAGGGGAGGGTTGGTGAGAGGGACCCAAGGCAAAGACTTTTCTTCCTGAGAGACGTGTGGGTAAAGAGCAGATCTCAGGACCCGAGGCCCTAGGCATGGGAGGTGTGTGTGGGGGTGTCCACAGGGAATTATTGTGGCCTTATGGATTCCCAGAGGGCCGGCTCTAAGCAGTGTCCCATGCTACCAACTACCCTCCTTCCCCAAACTCTCTTCTCCCTTGCCTTTGGGAGCCTACTGATACCTGGTTGCCCCTCCACCACTCCAGTCACACTTTCCCGGCATCTACTCTTCTTTTCCATCATGGCTCGGGTGTGAGCTGGGCTTTCCTCTACTTTCACTTTTCCTTCTCCCCACTGGGTGATCTCTTGAGCCTACATTTATCCCTAGTGCTCCAAACCTCCAGTTTCCAACTCAGACCCTGACCTCTTTCCTGAACCCCTTACACTTTTTAATTTTACTTATTAAACAAACATGTATGGAGCACTTACTGTGTGCCAGGCACTGTGCTAAGCACTTTATGAATATTAACTCGTTTAATATTAGCCACAGCCCTATGAGGTGAGTATCATTATCCCCCTTTACAGATGAGAAAATTGAGACCCAGACCAGTTATGTGATTGGGTCAAGTAGTGCAGGAGCCTCAGAAGCCTCGACTGAAATTGTGTCTGTGGGTCTCTGTCTCCCCACTCCCCAGGAGGTAAACATCTCCATGAGGACAACAACTGTGCCAGCTTGTGTTCACTCCTGTGCACCTAGCACCCAGCACAGTGCTGGCATGCAATGTGAGCTCAGTAAGTGTTGGGATTGTTTAAGTGGATTTAATAATTCCCTGTATGTAAGCAGCACCTCCTCATTGTCTCTCTTACACAACCCTGCATGAGGCTCTCCTCCTTGAATTTCTCTCCATCTACAATCATCCTTTCTTATTAATTTGTTTATTTGTTGTAGTGTAGGCTCCATGAGAGTAGGGTTGGGTCTGTGTCAGTCACTGCTATGTTCCCGGCACTTTGAGTAGTACCTGGTATACAAAAAGTTCTCAAAATTGTGTATAGAATGAATGAATGGGAATTAAATAATAACATTGGCTAACATTAATTGAGCACCTGCTGTGTTTAGTAGTCATATATACATACATACATACATTATGTATATCTATCTATCTTTTACTTTTGAATCTTGTTTATTGCCGGTTGCCTATCCCTTCCTTTCACTACAACAGAGCCAGAGGGCGACAGCCTATGTTCATCTTGCTCACTACATAGTCCTAGAGTTTGGAGTAGTGCCAGGTACAAGGTAGGTGCTCGGTGATCCCAGTGGGTGTGGCCTCGGGGTGGAAGCTGGGCAGGGGCCACTGGGGAGGAGGTATTGGCAGGTCCCACCCTGCCCCGGCCTTTCCCGGGTCTGTTGGCATCCCAGGGTGGGAGCACACCTGAAGGGGTACTCGAACTCAACCTCGATGCTGAGGTCACTCTGGGTCTTGTTGGCACACTCCACGCTCAGCCGGAGCTCCCCGCTGTAGCTGCCGCATGTGGCAAAGGCGAAGATGGCGAAGACCTTGGGCAGCAGGGATGGGGATGGCCACAGTGAGCCTGTGTGCACGTGGGAGGGGGGTGCCCTCCTCTGGACAGATCGGGGGCCCAGCACAGGCAGCAGCAGATGGAGCAGTCCCCACCCCCACCCCCTAATCAGGGCTCATCGGGACCAAGGACAAGCTGATTACAGGGGTATGGCTGTCTCTTCCTGTTCCCCTCTTTCCCTGTGTCTCTCTCTGTCTCTGCCTCTCCATACTCTGACCTCCCTCCTTTTCTTCTTCTCTCTGCCTGTCTCAGTCTCTCCACTTGTATCTGTTGTTTTCTGTGTGTCTCACTGTGTCTCTATTTCTCTCAGCATCTGTTTCTCTATGTGTCTTTGTCTTTCTCAGATGTCTCTTTGTCTTTCTGTGTCTCTGATCCTCTGTCTGCCTCTGCCTCTCTAGTCTCTAGGTGTCTCTTTCTGTCTCTTTTTTCTCTGTCTCTCTGTGTGAGTGTATGCCTCTCTATGTCTGTGCCTTTCTGTTTCTTGGTCCGTTTGTCTCTGTCTCTCTGCTCTGTCTCTCACTTGGTCTCTAGGATTCTGTCTTCCTTCTGCCCCTCTGTGTATTGGTTTCTCTTTTTTCCAAGTGTCTCTTTGTCTCTGTCTCTCTTTCCCCCATTCGTTTTCCTTCCTCTCTCCCTGTGTCTATTTCTCTTTGCATCTCTGTCCTCTGTCTCCCTTTTCTTTGTCTCCTTTTATTTGTCTCTTCTCCCTCTTATTTCTGTACCTCTTTTTTCTCAGTACTTCCATCTCTGTCTCCACCATTCCCTGTCTCTTATTCTTTCTGTCTTCTTCACTGTCTCTGGATTTCTCTGGTTTTGCATCTCTCTCCCAGCAATCGGCTACAGGCTCCACCTCCTCTGCCCCTCCTTTACTTCAGGAGAGGAGGTAGGACGTCACAATCGACCACTTCGCAACGGGGGTACCCTCAGCCCTATGTGACATCACAGTCCATCCGTTCTCTGGCCCCAACTCTTGAAATCTCACCCTGGAACCCAAATCCCCCATCCCCTTTACCCGCCCCATCCATTCCTCCCGCCCCATCCATTCCTCACTCCCCACCCCTGCTCTGCATCTGCTTTTCTGTACCTCACTACCTCCCTCTCTCCCTGCACTCTCCCCCAACGGCCCAGACCACACTCACCCATTGCAGCACCTTCACGAAGCCGAGGGGCTCCTTGACCACACGGAACTGACCCCCAGCCACCAGCTGAGGAGAGCAACAGTGGGGAGAGGGGGGGGTTGTTGGAGGGAGAGAGGGAGGTGAGGGACAAGGCTGACTGGCAGTGACCCCCTGGGGATGGGGCATGTGACCTCGGGGAGGGGGTGGTGGGGTGACGTTTGAAGAGGAGGGTGAGAAGGAGAAAGTGACACCTTGGGGAAGGTGTGAGCACCAGAGTCTCTGAGAAAAGACCTCGGGGCTCAGGACTGGTGAGGAGGTCTGGGGTAATGGCGAGTCAGATGGCAGAGGAGGTCAGGGGTGAGGAATATGGGGATGGGGACAGGGCTAAGGAAGGCGAGAAGGTCTCAAACGTAAAAGTGAGTCAGATGGGAAAAGGGTTCAGAGGGGAGGGTCAGGATGGAGTCGGGGTGCACTCGGGTGGGGGAGGGGGTCTTGAGTGGTGATGGTGAGTCATAACAGGGCAGGAATCAGGTTGGCTTGTGTGGGGGAGGGGTCTACAGTGGTAAAGGTGAGTCAGGTGGTGGTGGTGGGTGTCCGAGGTGATGAAGATGCAGAGGGGTTGGTACTGGTTGGGGAGTGAGTTTTGGAGGTGATGGAAGAAGAGTGAGATGGCGGAGAGGGTCTGGACTGATTAAGGTGGAGGAGGGCTGGGGCATGGCTTCACTCCATATGTCTTGGGGGAGAGGAGACTAGGGGTTTTGGAGAGGCAAAATCTGATCGTCCCCCTAGGTCTGCTCTGAGGGAAGGGGTGGTCGTCTATGGGGTAGTCTATTTGAAAGGGGCGGGTGCCAGCCTTCCCCCTTACCCCCTGCCCCCACACCTTCTGTCGCTCTATTTCCTAGCTTATCCGCAGCCCCCCCATCTTCCTTCTACCCTCCCCTCCCCTTCCCCCTTGCCCTCACCCCAGCCCCAAGGCCCCTCTTCCTCCCCTCGAAGTCGCCAGTAATGAACGGGGCTCTGGGGGCCCCCGCTGCGGCAGTGAGGACAGCCCTCGCTGCGGCAAAGAGCGCACTCCTTTTTCCACCTCCCCCTTTCTCCCCTTCGCCTGCCGCAGACCCTCAGCCCGAAAGCCGGGGGCCGGTCTCCACTGCTAGACCCTGGCCACCACCTCAGATTCAGAGGGGCTGAGCCACCTGGCCCAGGCGACCGGGAAGCGGCGGGCTCTGTCCACGGTGCTGGAGCGCGTACCTGATTCACCACGTCCATGTCTGCCAGCAGCAGCATCAGCAATGCAGGGGGCGGGAGGCGCCAGCTAGCAAGGGCGGCGCGGGGCGCGGCGGGGGCGGCGCGCGATCGTCGGAACAGCCCAGGCGGCTGCAGCCCCGCCCCTCGCGCCCCCTCCTCGCCGGCCGCGCGCCTGCGCATAGCAGGTTGCGCGCAAGTCTCGCCAGCAGCCATTCCAGCATAGAGGCTGGAACCTGGAGAGCGCTCCGGAAATGGTCTCTGAGAAAACACAGCTGGAGGTCTGGGGAGAGGAGGACCGCTAGGTTCTGCAGTGTGACATTTTTCCAGGCCCTTTTCTGAGTGTGTTGAATATGTTCACTGATTTCATCTTTACAACAGCCCTGTGTGGTTGGGACTATTAGAGCCGTTTTTACAGATGAAGAAAATGAGTCCCCAGAGAGGTTAAGTGACTCGCACAAGGTCAGCTAGCCAGTAGTTGGCAGTGCCCAGAGTCCCTGCAGTTTAAACATATTCAAGGTCTTGAAGGTTCATTTTCCATAATCTGTATTTTGAGTACATCCTAAAATCCCCCATCATCACCTCCAACCATCTTCTCTATTTCTCCCTTCTCCTTAGTTCAATTCTTTTTTTTTTTTGATTCTGTTGAGTCGAAATCTCACTCTGTCGCCCAGGCTGGAGTGCACGGGCACGCCCATGGCCACTGCAGCCTCGACCTGCTGCGCTCAGGCGATCCTTCTGCCTCAGTCTTCCAAGTAGCTGGAACTGCAGGCGCATGCCACCATGTCTGGCTAATTTTTTGATTTATTGTAGAGACGAGGTCTCACCAAATTGCCCAGGCTGGTTTTGAAACCGCGGGCTCAGGCAATCCTCTTGCCTCTGCCTCTCAAAGTGCTGGGATTGTAGGCGTGAGCCACTACACCTGGCTCCCTTAGTTAAATTGTTGCCTAGGCCAGGCTCGGTGGCTCAGCCTGTAATCCCACGCCTTTGGGAGGCTGAGGTGAGTGGATTGCCTGAGCCTGCGGGTTCGAGACCCGCCTGGGCACCGAGACTTCATCTCTACAATAAATCAAGAAATCAGCCGGGCGTGGTAGTGCATGCCTGTAATTCCGGCTACTTGGAAGGCTGAGGTGGAAGGATCGCCGGAACCCAGCAGGTCGAGGCTGCGGTGGCCGGGAGCGGCCACTGCACTCCAGTCTGGGCGACAGAGTGAGACTCCAACTCAAAAAACAAACAAACAAACAAAATTGTTGCCTAGTTCAACTGTACATGTTGCGTCCTACTAAATCCTCAGCCTGCTCTTAATTGGACTACTCCTTCATGCTACTAAAACTAGGCCCATCAAGGTCAGTGATGATGGCCGTGTTGCTTTTGTTTTTGTTTTTTATTTTTATTTTTTTGAGTTGAGTCTCACTCCGTAGCCCAGGCTGGAGTGCAGTGGCACACACACGGCCACCCCAGCCTCGACCTGCTGGGCTCCGGCGATCCTTCCGCCTCAGCCTTCCAAGTGGCTGGAACTACAGGCGTGCACTACCACGCCCGGCTAATTTTTTATTGTAGAGACAAGGTCTTGCCAAGTTGTGTGGGCTGGTCTCAAACCCGCGGGCTTAGGCAAGCCTCTCACCTTGGCCTCCCAAAGTGCTGGGATTACAGGCTGAGCCACTGAGACTGGCCTTGGCCATGTTGCAAAATCCAACGGGTAAAATACAGTGGGACTTAAGATACTCAACTTCACTCATACTGAGAGAAGTGAATATAAAAACTACAAGATACTGTTTTTCATCTTTGAGGATGGTAAATATGAAAAATTTTGGCCAGGCGCGGTGGCTCAGCCTGTAATCCCAGCACTTTGGGTGGTCGAGGCAAGAGGATTGCCTGAGCCCAGGGATTCGAGACCAGCCTGGAAAACTTGGTGAGACCTCGTGCCTACAGTAAATCACAAAAACTAGCTGGGCGTGGTGTCATGCGTCTGCAATTCCAGGTACTTGGAAGGCTGAGGCAGAAGAATCACCTAAGCACAGCGGGCTGAGGCTGCGGTGGCCGTGAGCGTGCCACTGCACTTCAGCCTGGGCAACAAGAGTGAGACTCCAACTCAAAAAAAAAAAAGAAAAATTTCAATAATGTTCAATATTGGCAGGTTGGCCAGAAACAGCTATTCTTGTAAATTGCCTGGTGGAAGTTTAATTGGTATAACCTCTGTAGAAGGCAATTGGGCAAAATCTAGCAAAATAATAAGTTCATATACTGTTTGGCTCAGCTTTACACTTCTAGGAATTTATCTTACAGATAGACTCATACATGTGCTAAAAGATGTATGTATACGATGATGCACTGCAGGGCTGTTTATAATAGGAAAGACTGGACCCTCCCTAAGTGCTCATTACCGGTAGCCTGTTTAAATAAACTCTGATACTATGCAACGGTCATTATAATAATATGGAGCTATGGAATGATTGCCAAGATATTTAGTTAAGTAAAATATGCAAGATGCCAAACTGTGTGGGAATTGTGTACAAAGAGAAGGGAAGGATTGGATCATAATTATGGAGAGAATAGCTAACATTTAAATTGTGGTTGTTTTCTGTCAAGCACTGTTCGGAGAATTTCACGTGTATTAGTCATTTAAATCCTCACAGCAACCCTATGAGGCAGGTACTACTGCTATCTTTGTCTTACAGCTTAATAAGTTAAGGTGTAGAGAGAAATTTTCCCAAGTTCACACAGCTGGTAAGTGGTAGAACCAGGATATGAACTCAGGAAGTCTGGCTCCAGCACCTGTTACTCTTAGCCAATGTACTAACTTATTAGTACACCATCTTGTATATCTATAAAAGATGCCTGATAACACTGGCTGCCTCCAGAGACAAGGGGACATTTTCACTGTATACCACTTTTTATATTTTGCATTTTAAACCATCTGAGTGTGTGTATGTGTGTATGTATATTTTCCCTCTTCTTCAATGGCTACAAATGTATCCTATTATTTATCCCATTATTTAAACATACAAACTCACACAAGTATGTTATGGGTACTTTCCAGTTGCTGCCTTACGGGGGAAGCAATACACAGGAGGGGTTAAGAGCATGGGTTTTGGCATTCAACTGCTCTAGTCTTAATCCCACTTCTAATATTTCTTCTTGTTTGACCTTGAACATGTAAGATGCTTTAAAATGGTACCTATAGAGTTGTTGCATTGATTAAACAAGATAATCACTGTAATGCACTTACCACAGGGCCAAATAAATGGTTTCGTTCTACCTCCTACACATCTCTGGAATCCACTCACTTCTCACCATCTCCTCTGCCACCTCCCCTGGCTAAGGAGACCATTGTTCCTGCCAATTTTAGCATCTCCAGTCTCTTCCCCCTCCCTTCTGTTTTCAGCACAGCCGTCAGAGCATCTATTTAAAATGCAAAGTTAACTATGTCACTACCTTACTCAAATCCCTCCCATGGCTCCCCACTGCTTATAGGAAAAATCCCAGAGTTTGATGCCTGGCATTCAAGACTTTGCATGATCTGGCCTCAAGTGGCTTCTCACGCCTCATCCTTCTACAGTCTCCCTTTACTCTCTATGCCCTGCCCGTGAGCTGCTGTTCCCACCATACACCAGCCCAACCACTTCAAGGCTTTGTTTCAAGGCCTAGTTGTCTCAATTCTAGTCTCCAATTCTGGCTCCCCCCAAATTTCAGTGCTAGTTTGATTGGCACAAATTATACAAATGAGAAAGCCCTGCTCTGAGAGCTAGGAGGAGACCATCCCCCATGGTGGCCACATCCTGCGCTGATCCCAACACTGCCTCCAATTCCTTTGGAGTGGGGCTGACTCCCACTTTGGATGAGTCTTGTCACATGTCTAAATCAGTCCAGTTTGCCCTGAGAGAAATGCAGAACGGTTCCCGGCACACAGTAAATGCCTGACAAGCCTTCACTGAATGAATGATAACACAACGGTTGGGTGATGAGTAAAGGTGGGGCAAGAGGCAGAAACAGCGCCAGGTTTAGTGATTCAAGTCTGTAATCCCAGCACTTTGGAGGACTTAGGCTGGAGGATCGATTGAGCCCAGGAGTTCAAGGTTACAGCGAACCACAGTCATGCTACTGCACTCCAGCCTGGGAGACAGAGCCAGACCCAGGCTCTTAAAAAAAACCCCCCAAAAAGAACAAGAAGAAGCAGAAAGAGGACCACTGGTATCTGTGTGGGAGAAGAGTGGGTTACTCTCAGGTGGTCACAGGAAACCCAGGTGGGTCCTAAGTGTGTTCCCCAGGGCTGGGAGCCCCGCCCATTACTGTCACCTGTGTCATCTACCAATGGATTAAGGTTTTTTTCCTCTTTCCCAGGCAGAAGGTGGGAGGTGGGAGACAGGGTGATCCCAATTTAGCCTCCCTGAAATTCCTGATGCTGTCAGAAGACCCCTCTGTCTGAGACTCATCACATACCAGGCCAGTTCTAACCTTCAGACCTTTCTACTGGCAGGACTTTCTCCTGGGTTTCCTTGTTTCCTTCCTATCCATCTATTCTTCAGTCTGACAAGGCTAACCCCTTGTTGAATCTCTACTTTTCCTCCTCTCCTCATCCAGGCACCCCTCAAATCCTCTCCCCTTTCCTCCATCTCTGTCCAGTGCCCTCCCCTTCCCCCACCACCTCCACTCTGTCTCCAGCTTTTTTTGGCTGCTGTCTCTTCCTCCTCCTCCTCCTCCCTCCTTCCCTGACGCTGAATAATCAGGCCTGGCTGTCCTGGTTTCTGGAAATACCCGTGTGTGGGCAGTGGCTCAGGGCTGGAACAGGAGATGGATAGATGAGGGCCCCTGGGCAGCTCTGTGCCACCAATGCAAAGACACCAAAATCCAGGGTTGTGGTCCATGCCAGTCTCCTGCTGGGGGAGGGGAGGCAGGAGGTTTATTGAACAGTGGGGGAGGGGTGGGCATTCAGAGGGCATGGACACAGGCCATCTCATCTCCCAGGTCCTCCTCATCGAAGCGGGAGAGGATGGACTCCTCGTCGCTGTAGAGTGAGCTGGTCCCCTGTGCCAGCAGGTCACTGGCAGCACTGTCCATCTCATCCAGCGTCAGGCGACACGCATCTGCAATCTCCTGCTTGGCTAGGGCCACGAAACGCGGGTCTCGTGCAAAGAGGCCCAGACCCTCTGAGATAAGCACCTGGGGGCACAGGTGGGATCAGTGTTGACCCAGGGCACAGTGTACACAGAGGGTTCCTTGTGGATAAATGGCATGCACATAAAGGTGTGCAGGGAAGTCAGTGGGAGACAGTGGTGAGCAGAGGTGGCAAAGGGATATCTACATACATGACACAGGACCTGGGGACCCCTACTCCCTCCTACCCCAGCTCCCACCTCCTCGCCTCCCCCACTCCTCTTGCCTACAATCCCCTTTGGACTCACAGCTTCCACCAAGCTGTCAGCACTGCCCCTCTTGCCATGGCTGGGGTCCGAGTGGGTTCCAGGCACATGCAGACAGGTGAAGGTGCGCAGTGGACCGCTGGATTTGCCGAGGTAGCCTGCCCCTGCTGCGCCCTCCTCTACCAACAACAGTGGGGCATACAGGAGCCGGCCCCGCTGAGGAGGGGTTGCCCAGGAACCCTGGGTCAGAATAAACAGGGGTTGATAGGTGGGGTGTGAGGGACTAGGACTCACTCCTGTGCCTATTCCTCCCCCAATGTAAAACTGGAGACAAACTGAATGGGTGTAAATCATACTTGAGTTTATGTAAGCACACAGAAAGCCTGGGTTTTTTATTTTATTTTTTTGAGTTGGAGTGTCACTCTGCTGCCCAGACTGGAGTGTGGTAGCATGCTCACGGTCACTGTAGCCTCGACCTGCCGGGCTCAGGCGATCCTTCCACCTCAGCCTTCCAAGTAGCTGGAACTACAGGTGCAGGCCACCACGCCTGGCTAATTTTTTGATTTATTGTAGAGACGAGGTCTCGCCAAGTTGCCCAGACTGGTCTAGAACCCCTGGACTCAGGCAATCCTCTTGTCTCTGCCTCCCAGAGTGCTGGGATCACAGGCGTGAGCCACCACACCCGGCAAGCCTGGGTTTAAATGGCAACTCTGCCACTTACTAGCTGTGTGATCTTGGGTAAATTTCTCTGGGCCTCAGCTTACTCACCTGTAAACTGAGGGTAATAACAGTACACACCTCACAAGTACTGTGAAAATTTTGTGCATCCTTAGAAAATAATATATATATATTTTTGAGTTGGAGTCTCACTCTGTTGCCCAGGACGGAGTGCAGTGGCGCGCTCATGGCCACTGCAACCTCGACCTGCTGGGCTCAGGCGATCCTTCTGCTTCAGCCATCCAAGTAACTGGAACTACAGGCGTGTGCCACCACGCCCAGTTTATTTTTTGATTTATTGTAGAGATGAGGATGAGGTCCTGCCAAGTTGCCCAGGCTGGTCTCGAACCCCTGATCTCTGGCAATCCTCTCACCTCTGCCTCCCAAAGTGCTGGGATTACAGGCTTGAGCCACCATGCCCGGCCAGAAAATAAAAAATTTAAAAACCCAGATTTTTCTTCCTTCCTTAGAAAAGAAAAAAAGAAAAGAAAACAAAAATTGTCTTCATTCAGATGTGTCTTATTCTTCAGAAGGGCCTGACATGTAGTGTCTTTGAGAAATTCTGCCTAGGCTACCCCCACCCCTCCAGACCCCAGTACCTCCTGCACACTTCCCCCAACCCAGCCTCACCTGAGTCCTGGTGGGCCCTGAGTTTCGCCCACGATGATAGGTGCCTGGAATGGGTAAATCTTCACAACTGCCCTGGCGCTGCAGACACTGAATGGTGAAAGAGGGTTTCCGACCTGGAGGGGGTTGGGGCACAGGGCAAAGAGCAATGTCACTGCCTCCCAGCTGTCTGTTCTGCTGGTCCTTGGGGAGCCCTCAGGCCCATCCCTGCTCTCACCTGCAGGTGTGGGGGGCAGCAGACGGCGGCGTGGTGCGAGGTGCCCATCTGTGTATCTATGGGGTCTGTGAGGTGGCAAAAGGACTGGGCCACGTGGCGGAGTCCCTGCCTGTTCATCTAGGTAGGAGAGCCTGTGTGGAAGAGAAGGCTGGGGTTGAACTCCGGCCTGGGCCTGGGAGATGTGGCTCCAACAATCTTCCCCCACCTCATCCCAGTTCCCTCCACCAGTTCATGGGTTCATCCCCATGTCATGGCCAGTGTACCGATTAGGGATTTCCTCTTCTTCATCCTGCTTGTCTTGGCCTTTGGTTCCATTGGGCTGAGAACTTCCTTCTTCCGGGATGGTGAAAATGAGAGCCCCAGAGCCTCTCCTGGGGAAAGTAAGTCATGTCAGGCAGACCAGATCCACCCAGTATGTTGCTCCAGGCCTCTGGTTCCTCTCATCCCATGTCCCATCCCCTACAGAAACACTGAGCTTTCTGATTTTTTTAAATTGAGAAGTCACACAATGTAAAGTTAACCATTCGCCTTTTTTGGGGGGGGGAGTAGGACTCTTACTCTGTCGCCCAGGCTGGAGTGCAATGGCATGCTCATGGCCACCACAGCCTTGACCTGCTGGGCTCAGGTGATCTTTCCATCTCTCAGCCTTCTAAGTAGCTGGAACCACAGGCGAGCACCACCAAGCCCAGATAATGTTTTTATATATCACAGAGACAAGGTCTTGCCAAGTTGCCCAGGATGGTTCGAACTCCCGGGCTCAGGCAATCCTCTTGCTTCTGCCTCCCAAAGTGCTGGGATTATAGGTGTGAGTCACGCACCCTGCTACCATTAGTTATTTTAAGGTGAAAATGGGCTTCCTTTTGGTAGATACTTGTCCATTAGAAGAACCCAAAATTTTCAAAACACTAAAAGCTGGCTTGTTGGAGAGACAGCTTCAACATAAGAACTGGGTGTATGTGTGTGAGGGCCTGTGAAACTAGATACTTGACATGCACTGACTCATTTTCCCCTTTCTTCATCCCCATGAAGTAAGTGCTGTCATTCTCCCCTTTTACAGGTGAGGAAATTGGGGCTCATAGAAACTGACTAGCCCAAGGTCACTAAGCAAATGGTAGAGCCAGGTTTTGAACTTGAACACTTTTAGTTCCACATCATATACTTTTTGCACTAAATCTCTGCACTGTCTTTTTCTTTTCTTTTCTTCTTCTTCTTTTTTGTTTTTTGAGTTGAAGTCCCACTCTGTTGCCCAGGCTGGAGTGCAGTGCCAAATTCATGGCCACCGCATGAATTGACCTGCTGGGCTCAGGTGATCCTTCTGCCTCAGTCTTCCAAGTAGCTGAGACTACAGGCATGTGTCATCGTGCCCAGCTAATTTTTTTTTATTTATTGTAGAGACGAGGTCTTGTCAAGTTGCCCAGGCTGGTCTTGAACCCCTGGGCTCAGGCAATCCTCTTGCTTCCGCCTCCCAAAGTACTGGCATTACAGGCATGAGCTGCTGTGCCCGGCTGCATTGCCTTTTTCATATGATTCTCCTATTTCCTACCTGAGCCTTTGAAACACCTCCACCCTTCCCAAATCTCTGCTCCAAGGCCTCCAGGCCCTCCCTCATACCTCCTGAATTATGGCAGCCAGTGTTCAGGACTTGCCTTCCCTCACACTCTTTCCCCAGATGCTTGATGGTACCTGTGGGTGTGGGATCCAGCCTGTGGCACACTGGGCTGACTGGAGTTGGGTGCCCCCCCATCATCATCGCTGGGCCCAAGGGAGAGTGAATCTGGGAGTCTGTCTCCAACAGGCAGAGACACAGAAATCCTGGAGCCCCGGCGAGAAGAGGGCTGGGAGCCCATCTCGGCCTGTGGAGAGTCGCGGGACTGAGGGTTGCATCCATGCTATAGCTAAGTCATCTGGTCATGTGCTGTGTCTCCCCCACGGATCCGTGAACTCCCCAGGGGCTGAATCTGGGTCTTGCCCTCCAACAGCAGATGGTAGGTACTGAGTAAATATTTTTCCATTACAGTGGGGGCTTTTCTGGGGAGCGTCTTCCCAGAGGCAGTGTTGTCAGTCACTCAGGGGATTGAGGGAGGATTTTACACTCGGGGGATGAGGGAAATGAACATTTATCCTCACTTTGTTCATTTCTGAGTGCTTCTCACTTTCCTCCTCCACTCCCTCTTGCCCCTCTTCCTCCTCCTCCTCCTCCTCCTCATCATCACAGGTGAGAGCCTGTCGCATCTCAGGACCCAAGTCTTGTAGGCTCCTTAGACCAGCCTGTGGAGGTGGAAAAATAGGCAAACAGACAGCTCAGAGTTTAAACTTCCCATCCATGATCCTGCTTCCCATACAGGAGTGTGGGAAACACACTCAGCCACCCCGGACACCCTGTGAGGCCTGGGGCTTCAGTTTTCTCATCTGGGACATGGGCTTCACGAGATCTACGCTGAGGCCAGCCTCAGCCACAGTGGGTCCACACACACAACCACCCACAGCAGGCCCCGCCCGGAAGACCTGCAGGGCGGAGGAAGTGCTTGGGGCGGCCTCGCTGCCCAGTAGCCCCTTTTCTTTTCTCCGCCGGAATTTGCGGAAATAGTCTTGGATCAGAAATGTGGCATAGAATTTGCCCACGGTGACCTCCTCCTCTGGGGGCAAGGGAGAGAAGGCAAGGTTACCCTGGAGTCCTCTGCCCTGTCGCCGCCTCCCCACCTCCTTCCCCTCCGGCATGGACTGCCCCTCGGCCCAGGCCAGCGCCGGTTTTGTGGTGGAGAGCCGTCATCTAACATTCAGAGGCCGGTGCAAGGAATTGGGGCGGGGATAGCTCACCGTCTGGCGGGGGGATGACCTCATCTAGCAGCTTCTGCTTCATCCGCTTCCAGATCTTTTTGATGACAATTCGCAGCTCCTGGTTGGCTTGCTCCAGGTTCCCTGCGTTGGAGGAGGATGTGGGGCAGGAGCCAATAGGAAGAACCTTCCCAGCTGCCCCCTCACTGTTGGAGGGGGGCTTCACAAGCTGCTGCCACAGCTGCACACCACCCTCGCTGGAGGGGGGGATATGTGAACAGGCCTGGAGAAGCCAAAGTCTCCCATTTTGAGGCTCAGAGCTAGGAATGGAGCCCATTATTTAATGAGTTTGCTCCCTCCCTGCACCCTCCCCAGGGATGTGCCCACTCTTGCCCCTCCCCCACACCTTCTGTCTTGATCTTCAGGGACGTCCGGACCAGGGCAAAGAGTGTGGCGTTGAATGTCACGGTCCCATCCGAGTTGAGGGGCATGTTCATTGCAACAAGTCTCTGCGAACACCAGAACCTTGAAATCCACTCTGGGAAAATGCCGGGTGTGCAGGCACAAATGTCCAGGGGCAGAAACCTTTGAGGATGCAACCAAACACTCCTCCCCATGCAAGGTGGGTCCCTGACCACCCCTGCCATGTGATAGACAACCCTCTCAGAGGCCTGGGGGGAGGGTGAGCAGATGCACAGACCTTACAGGCTACTCGGTGTGGACACAGCTTTCCGAATCCCAGAGGAGGTTGGATACGTCTCAGCAGGGCAACCACATCCAGGTGCTTGATGCGGCCCCTGGGGCAGGTGGGGAGGTACCACTGGATTGGTGGTACCCCCTCTAGCCACTTCTCAAGGCTCCATCAACTCATCAATACTTCCCCCCACCAATCCCCCAGAGCCTGTCAGGAAAAACTGGAGGAGGTAGAGGACAGAGGTAGTGGAAACTTTGGGGTACCTATTGACTGGGTAATAGGATGCAGGCGGCAGAGGTTCTGGGGCTAGGGGACAGTGTAGGACAGTGCATTGTCCCTTGGGATTCCAGATAAGGGGTGAGAGGGCATACTTGGCCCCAGGGTCATATTCAGACCAGATCCTCTTGAATTCATCGAGGTGATGGGGGCCCAGGATGGACCAATCTCTGGTTAGATAATCAAAGTTGTCCATGATCACAGCCACAAAGAGATTTATGATCTGTGGGCCAGTGAGCAGGGGAGGTTAGGCGAAGGGCAGTTGTGAGGGCTGGTGGGAGGCTAGGGTGAGCTTATATGGTCACTGGGTCACGAGTGTCTGGGTTGATCTTGTCATCAGGCCAGCCCTCTCACCCACTCCGATGATCTGGGCTGCCCACCTCATTTGGTCATTCCCGGGCCCCTCAGAGACAGCCTCCATGGCAGTGGTGGTGGTAGTGGGGAAATGGTCCTCACCAGGAAGGCACAGAGCATGAAGAAGCTGATGAAGTAGGCGATGGCAAAATTGCTCCCACAGGTAAACTCCTCGCCAGGGCCGAAGTCAGACTCAGGGTCACACCGACTCCCAGGAAGGCTGGCAAGCATTATCTCCTGCCATGCTTCACCGGTGGCACACCTGGGGGTCACACAGAAGTATCAACCTGGAGGGGAGGCTATGAAGTCATGGGAAGTGGAGTTGGGGGGGGGATTGGGGAGTGAGGAGACGACCCATTTCTTACCAGGGGCTACATCTGGCACAGATAGCATTTCAGTATTTAAACAGCTAGTGTGGCCATGTTGATGACAGTCATGTTTACATCCTACAGATGGGGCACTGAGGTTTAAGAAGGGAGTACATCTTACAGCCAGAAGGAGAATAGCTGAGGCTGGAATATTCTAACAGACTCTTCAGGCCACAGCTACAAAAGGTCTCAGGCTGTATGGAGCCCCATGCTGCCCTGTATTGCCATAGCTCCGGCAATCTGGGGCCCAGGGGGGGATGTGTGAACACCATGGGCACGATGTGGACCAAGGTGGCAGGGGAGTGGGTAGGTGTCACCTGAACAGAAGCAGCACAGCCTGTGGAAAGGTCTGGAAGTTGTTGTTTCGGTTGATCTGTGTGCCATCCTGAAGAGCCACCTTGCCAAACATCTATGGGCACACACAGACTGTGTCCGTGGGGTGGACCCAAGCCTCTACATGTTCTCATTCATTTCACACCTCCTAATACCTAAAGGATCCTCACAGCCCTCATGAACAGGATTTGTCACTGCTGATCTTATTTCACAGATGTGTAACTGACTCAGGGTCATCCAGCTTGTCTGTCTTTCTACCCACCATCCCCCCTTTGGAGCTATTCCTACCCAATTTCCCCAGCAGAGTGATGCCTAAAGGATGCTCCCTCAGGTCCCCACTTGCCTGCATGCCAATGACTGCGTAGATGAAGAATATCATTGCGATGAGAAGAGCCACATAGGGCAAGGCCTATAGGGATGGGGAAGGGCAGAGAATAGATGCTCAAGTCCAGGCAGAGAGCTATAAGCTTCAGAATGCACTTCCCCCCCCCTGGCCTGGGCCTATGGGGAGATATAGTCCATCCCCAAAGTGCCCAAGAGTACCGTGTCTCCCAAATGTGGACATAGTATAAAATAGACCAGAGTAAGGTCAGTGAAGCCAGAGGCATGTTGGGAATTGAGAGCGCAGAAAAGAGAGAAAGCTGGAAATGGCAAACTGGAAATGGGTATGGCATGCTGGGAAATGTAATTCTGGAGGTGACAAAGGGGCAGGCTTAGGGGTGTCAGGTGGGGGCTAGATGTGGTCCAAGGGATTAGTGGGAAATTACCTGGAAGGACTTGATGAATGTCCAGAGCAATGTGCGGATCCCTTCACCCTTACTAAGAAGCTTGACCAGCCGCATGACTCGGAAGAGGCGAAAGAAGGTGATAGAAATGCGGGAGCTGTCCTCAGAGCTCTGAGGTTGGAGATGCGGTAGGGTTGCTTAGTTCCTATTAGTCCCAACCCCCTCCCTGTCTCATGCCTTAGCCCTCCAAGTCCCTCAGGATTCAGGCACCAGGGTGGTCAGGGGCATTTCTAAGGACTCTTTAGGATAAAAAGGGAGGGGGGAAGAGGGGGGAAGAGGGGGGAAGAGGGGGGAAGAGGGGGGAAGAGGGGGAAGAGGGGGGAAGAGGGGGGAAGAGGGGGGAAGAGGGGGGAAGAGGGGGGAAGAGGGGGGAAGAGGGGGGGGGAGGGGGAGGGGGAGGGGGAAGAAGCAAAGAGTCCCTGGTGTGGGAGGGCTACCTCGCCAAGGTGGCCACCATTCTAGAGAAATGACAGAGAAGATGATGACATCACAGGCCCAAATGAACAAGGGGAAAATGATGGAGCAGACACAGGGGATGATGGTGGGGACATTATGCAGGGAACAATGGGGAAGGTTATGTGGTAGTGGATTAAGATGGTTGTGAAAAAAGTTGGTAATGGGAGTGGAAGGGGGAAGAGAGGGCAAAGGAGGTGAACAAGGAGAGACATTGGAGCCAGTGAAGGAAGTGATGGCGCCAATGGTGTGGAGAGGATGGAGATGAGAGAACCGATGAAGGAACCGATGGAGAGCCAGTGATGGAGATACGGAAGCAGCAGCATTGTCAGTTGAGGCGACATAACCAGTGGAGAAGATGATGGAGCCAATGGTATAGTCAATGATAACAGAGCCACGAAAGAGCCAGTGTCAGAGACGGTGGAGTTGGTGGAGGAAATGGAGCCAATGAAGTAGTCAGAAATGACGGAGCCCGAGCAGGAGTCAGTGGAGATGATGGAGCCAGTGGAGGAAGATGTAGAGGCAATGAAAGAGATAACAGATAAAACAGGAGAGGCATCTCAGGAGAGGTGGAGCCAGTGGGTAGATTGTCAAATGGAATGAGGAAGCTGGTAGAAGGGCTCAGAGGAGATAGAGCTGGAATGATGGGCACTGAGTCTCCAGGAGTGGGGAGGACGTGAGTGGGAGCCACCCACCTATGGGAAGGGGAGTCCTGGGATAGAGGTTTTTAGGGGGAGAGTGGGTTAGTGCAAAGGCCAGTCCTTACATTGACTTCAGTGACGGCGATGTCCACTACACTGCCCACCACAATAAGAGCATCAAACGTGTTCCAGGCATCAGTAAAGTAATGCTGTAAGTAAGAGGAAAGTGGTGCCCTCTCTTCTCTGAGCTAGCAAACCAGGGCAGGGGGCTGGTAGTGGTAGAGGGCATTGGGGAGGCAAGGTCTGACTTGGACCACCTGGTGGGCCTGCACCTGGATCTGTCTCACTCCCTAGTCTCATGACTCCCTGAGTACTGCCCCCCTGAGAGCTCTGCAATGTCTCCATCCCCAAGGAATTCACCCAGAGGGATGGGGTCAGGGCTGGGGGCACCTTGGGTTTGAAGGCGATGATTTTGAGCACCATCTCAATGGTGAAGAGGCCAGTGAAGACCATGTTGAGGATGTCCATGGCATAGTTGAAGGGAGCAGTCTGCTCATAGTGCTGGGGGAAGAAACCAGGAGGGGACAGAGCTGAGACCGAGACCCTCCATCCACAACCAAATATTCTCTGGCCAGGGCTGAGGTGAGTATGGGGATGCAGTAGAACTATGAGTTGGCCAAAACCCTTGAACAGTCTGCCTCCTACCATGGATACAGGAGAGTCCAGCTCTCGATTCCTAGCTTTTCTTGCAGTAAGCAAGGGCAGTTCTGATGAACTAGACATAAATGTAAATCTGCTGCTGGTTGGCAGCTTCTGTGAAAAATATTTTGCTTCCCAACAAAAGGCTCAAATAAGGAGAGGTCCCTGGCACAACCCTCCCTTCTTTTTTCTGCCTTAAATGTGGCTTGATGCCTGGAGCTGTGGCAGCCATCTTGTGATCATGAAGCAACAACCATGAGAATGAAAGCTAACTTGCTAAGAATGGTGAAGCAGAAGGATAGACAGCTTGGGTCCCTGATGACCAATGAGTAAGCAGCCTATCTCTGCATTTCTCATTAGGTGAGGCAATTATCGTAGTTCACTGATGCCAGGATGCACATGTTTTTACATTTTGGAATCTCTGAAATTGGGGTGCATTTTATGATTGATGGCAGCTTGCAATGGTCACTGGTCATTTTGTTTTTCACATTCTTACATCTCTGAAATCTGAATGCAATATACGACTATTGGCCTTTGATTTGAAGAAATGTGGCAGATGTCTTTATAGCTTAACTCTGTCAGTTGGGAGGTTTTGTTACTTGCAGCCTAAAGTATTCTTTTTTGTTTTGTTTTGTTCTGTTTTGTTTGTTTTTGTTTTTTTTTGAGTTGGAGTCTCACTCTGTCGCCCAGACTGGAGTGCAGTGGCCGCTCCCGGCCACCGCAGCCTCGACCTGCTGGGCTCCAGCGATCCTTCCGCCTCAGCCTTCCGAGTAGCCGGAATTACAGGTATGCGCTACCACGCCCGGCTAATTTTTTTGATTTATTGTAGAGATGAGGTCTCGCTGCCCAGGCGGGTCTCGAACCCGCGGGCTCAGGCAATCCACTCACCTCAGCCTCCCAAAGGCGCGGGATTACAGGCTGAGCCACCGAGCCCGGCTAGCCTAAAGTATTCTTAACGGTTCCCAAGGGATCGTGTGGAGAGAATAGGGTCAGGGGTCTGGCAGGGGTCAGGTGGGGCTCTCAGACCTGCATGGCTAGGGCAACTGTGTTGAGCAGGATGAGCAGGAACATGAGGTACTCAAAGGCAGCAGAGTTCACAGTGGCCCACACGCGGTACTGATGCGGGTTCTTGGGGATGTAGCGGCGGAGTGGCTGGGCCTTGAGAGCGTATTCCACACACTGGCGCTGCATAGTGATGCGGGTCATGAGTGAGCAGTGGGGTCCCAAGGTAAATGGGGAGGGACTGGTGGCCATAAGTAGAGGGTCAGGGGTCGTAGGTCACCTGGTTCTTGTCTAGTTCACAGTTTTGGTATTCCTGCTCGCCCTGGGCACGGAAGGTGATGATGACAAAGCCCACGAAGATGTTCATCATGAAGAAGGCGATGATGATGATATAGACAATGAAAAACACTGAGATCTCCACACGGTAATTATAGATGGGGCCCTCATCCTCTGCATGTGCGTCAATAGCCTTATAGAGAAGCCTGTAGAAGCCGAGGGCATAGAAGCAGGTGAGGGAATATCCCAGCCCTCCCACACTTGCCCCCAGACCACTTATCACAAACACCCCAGAATCCCCTGCGTGGCACTCCAAAGACCCCTAAATTTCCTGACCCAGCCACCTGAGACTTTCATACATACTTCCAAGAGATCCCCACCAGACCCTCAAAGAGTCCCAAATCCTCAATCCCAGTCCCCAGAGACCCCCAGACAGGCCCTCAAAGACCCAGAAATCCCCCAAGTTGCCAGAGATCTCCAAATTCCCTTCTCCAACCACCTGGAGACCCCTATGCAGCTCCCCAGAACTCCCCTATAAGCCACCAAAGATCTGTAAGTCTCCTGTACCATCAACTTGAACGTCCCACTCCATTCCCAACTAGTACCCCCAAAGACCTGTGCAGCTCTCTGGAGACCCTCTCCAATCCCCCCAGACCTCCACCCAGTCCCCTCAAACCCTACCCAGTCCTCTCTAGACTTCTACCTAGTTCCTCAGAAACCCCTACCTAATTCCTGGAGGCACTTCACTTAAGTCCCCAAAGAACCCCTGACCAACTTCTGGGAAACCCCACCCAGTCCTCTGACACACCCATGTCTCCAGAAAACCTTATCCAGAAACCTTGCTCAGTTTCCAAGCTGCATTCCCACTCATTTCCAGGAGATCCCAACCAAATCCTACGGAGACTCCTTCCCAGTCCCCTGCCATCCCCGAGGCTCTGCTCCTCACGCAGGCCAGCCTTCGAAGGTGGAGACAGTGAACAGGGCCATCATGGCTGAAAGGACATTGTCAAAGTTGAAATCGCTGTTGATCCAGAGCCGCTCCCGGACCAGGGGCCGTGACACATCTCCATCGGGGTACACCAGGAAAGAGCCCCTGTGGATGTTTAAGACAGACTAGGTGGGCGAGGAGGGGTGGAGCTGGGGAAAAGGGTCCAGGGTCTCTAGCATGGAAGCATCAGGGCACAGTGGTGGAGCTAGATAACTTGGGTTCAAATCCTGCCCCTTCATATCCCAACTGGGTGACCTTGTGCATTTAACCCTCTGGGCTTCATTTTTTTCCGCTATGAAATAATGATAATAATAGAATCTATTTGCTGGCCTGTCACAAGGATTAAATAATAGATATGTCTGGCACATAGTTGGCACCATGTCAGCATCATTATCATCTCCAGCTAGGAAAGAATAAAACGAATAATAGCCAGTATTTTCCTTTTTTTGAGTCAGAGTCTTATTCTGTCACTCAGTCTGGGGTGCTGGGCTCAGGTGATTCTTCCACCTCAGTTTTCCAAGTAGCTGGAACCACAGGCTTGCGCCATCACACCTGGCTATTTTAAAAAATTTATTATAGAGATGAGGTCTCACCAAGTTGCCCAGGCTAGTCTTGAGAACCCGTGGGCTCAGGCAATCCTCTTGCCTCCACCTCTCAAAATGCTGGGAGTACGGGCGTGAGCCACTGCGCCTGGCTACATTTATGAGCACTAACTATATGCCAGTACCTTGCTAGGCTTTCCATATAGTAACTTTTATTTTTACTTTTTTTTACAGACAGGGTATCGCTCTGTTGCCCAGGCTGGAGTGCAGTGGTACAATTGTAGTTCACTGTAATCTCGAACTCTTGGGCTCAGGTGATCCTCTCGCTTCAGTCTCCTGAGCATCTGGGACTACAGGTGTGTGCCATCACGCCTGGGTAATTTTTATTTTTTGTAGAGACAGGGTCTCGCTATGTTGCCAAGTCTTGTCTTGAACTCCTGGCCTCAAGCTCTCCTCCTGCTTTGGCATCCCAAAGTGCTAGGATTACAGGTGTGAGCCATTGTGCCCATATAGTGACTTTCCATTCTTTGTAGTACATTTTCTATGTATTAACTCATTTACTCCTCGCAACAACCTTGTGAGATAGGCAGTTTATCCCCATTTTCAGGTGAGCAAAATGGGACTCAGTAGGTTTCAAAATGTCCCCAAGTCTCATAACGTGGATATGCCGAACTGCACAGCTCAAGCTTTTACCTACTGCCCCCTACAGGAGTCTCAAGATGGGAACCAGGGACTGGGGCGAGGGTGGGGATTGCTAGGGCTCTAGAGTGGAATGTAGGCAACTCTGGGAATTGTGAAGAGGGGCTTGGGAGAGGTATTGGGGGCTGCCGAGGACTTGGTGAGATCTAAAGTCCTCTGCAGTTCTCGGGAGAGTTCTGGAGGTGTATCTTGGGGCCTTGGTGGGATCTCAGGGTTCTAAGCCTTAGGGAGGGGGCCTGAGCTCTGTGGAGGGCAGGGTCCCAGCACTCACTTGCATTCTTGGGGCGTGTGTTTGGCCTCATCAGTGCAACTGTAGAATTTCCCCTGCAAGGAGGACATCTGTCAAACAGGTTCACCCGTCACCCCTCGCCCACACCTGCTCGGGCTTCTCTCCAGCGTTTCCCCCACCTTGAAGAGTTGCACACCGATGCAGGCGAACATGAATTGCAGGAGGGTGGTGACAATCATGATGTTCCCGATGGTCCGGATGGCCACGAACACACACTGTACCACGTGCTGCGGGCACCCAAGCATATGGCTAATGGACAATGCAGGCCACAGCGGCCATCGGGTGGGGACCCTGGTCACGGATGTGGCTCAGGGACTTGGGCTGGGGGCATGTGGTCACGGGTCAGGGATGTGTGATTAGGGACATGTGGTTAAGAGGCAGTGATATGGGACAGGAATGTGTGGGCGCCAACCAAGAATAAGTGTTTGCCAGGCAAGAATATATGGTCACATGTACAGGATCTGGGTCAGAGAAAGAGGGTCTCTTGTAAGAAATGAGGGTCTTAAGGTCTAAGGAACTTATGGTCACTTGTAAGAAATAAGGGTGAGAACACATGGCTGGTGGTCAGGGACGTGTGTTTACATGTCAGGTCTAGGCTGTGTGGTCATGCCTCAGTGCGCATGGTCAGTTTGACCAGTGGTCCTGGCCCAGGGGCAGGGCAGGGTGTGGGCCCTGTGAGTTTGGGTGGGATGGGGTTACCTTGAGTCCCTTGGCCCTGTTGATGGCTCGGAGGGGCCGCAGTACTCGAAGTACTCGCAGAATCTTCACCACTGAGATGGCGCTGGAGCTGGGGAGGGGAGGGGGGCAATCCTCAGGCACTGGCTCGTAACGTGCCCTGGTTATGGAAGGAATGGGTGGGCATGGGGTGTCACTCACTGGATGCCGAAGGAGATGAGGGACACACTGACTACCAGCAGATCCAGCAGATTGAACCAGCTACGGCAGAAGGAGCCACGGTGCAGGAAGGCCCCAAACACAGTCATCTGGGAACAGAACATCAGGCTAGACTCCAGATCCAGGGACGGTGGGGCTGGGGGGAGGAGGGGATGGAGACAGGAGAGGTGGGCTTTGGGGGCGGGTGGGGAGTGTGCTGGGATATGACTGGGGGCTCATTAGTCACCTTTAGTAGAATCTCCACAGTGAAAATGGAGGTGAAGGCATAATCAAAGTACCCTAGAATCTGGGAGGTGAGAAAGAGGAGGAGCCACTGAGTCATGACTGAGGGGGACCCTAGGTGTGTGTGTGCGTGCATCTGTGCATGTACCTCTCTATATGAGTTTCACTGTCTCTCCCTCCTTCTTCCCTCTCTCTCTCTCTCTCCCTCCTCATCATCCAGGGCCTCTCTACAAGGCACAAGACTTGACCATCTGAAAGGTTAGGATATAAGATTGAACTTCTCCGCCTTTCCCAGCTATATGGGCACCCCCAGCCTGCTTAACCTCTCTGAACCCTATTTCCTCCTCAGCCAAATACTGATCTCCTCCCTGGGACTTGTACACGCAGTAAAGGCTGGCACTGCAGTAGTTGCCATTATTTTTATTTTTTATTTTTATTTTTTTGAGTTGGAGTCTCACTCTGTCGCCCAGACTGGAGTGCAGTGGCCGCTCCCGGCCACCGCAGCCTCGACCTGCTGGGCTCCGGCGATCCTTCCGCCTCAGCCTTCCAAGTAGCTGGAACTACAGGCACGCGCTACCACGCCCGGCTAATTTTTGATTTATTATAGAGATGAGGTTTCGCCAAGTTGCCCAGGAGGGTCTTGAACCCGTGGGCTCAGGCAATCCACTCATCTCGGCCTCCCAAAGTGCTGGGATTACAGGCTGAGCCACCGAGCCCGGCCTATTTTATTTTTATTTATTTAATTTTAGAGACATGGTCTCCTTCTGTAGCCCAGGCTGGAGTGTAGTGGTGCCATCATATCTCACTGCAACGTCTAACTCTTAGGCTCAAGGACCCTCCTGCCTCAGCCTCCCGGGCAGCTGGGACTATAGGCATGCACCACCATGCCTGGCTAATTTTTTGTTTGGTAGAGATGGGGTATTGCTATGTTGCCCAGGCCGGACTTGAACACCTGGCCTCAAGTGATCCCCCGTTTCAGCCTCTCAAAGTGCCAGGATTACAGGTGTGAGTCACTGTGCCCTACCTATTATTGAACCTCTCTCTTGGCCCATCAAGGGTTCTTTCCCCTGTTTTCACCCTGCCCCAGATTATGTCCACTAGAGCACCCTGAGAGTACCCTTCCCAGCCCCTAGCTCCCAGACAAAAGCTCACATGGTTGCGGAAGGAGTGGGCTCGGATGGGATCCTCAGCGGCCAGGGACACGCTGCTGAGGATGATGAATACCAGGATAAGATTGGTGAAGACATGATGGTGGATGAGGGTGTGGCAGGCCTTCCTCAGCCTGGAGAGAGGGCGTGGGCAGCGGTCAGAACCCAGGACCGCAGGGTTGATAGGAGAGTCCAAGGGATTCAACTCTGGCTCTGTTGCAAGAGGCTGTGCCCCTACCCATGCCTTGGCCCTCCACCTGCCCCCGCTACTCCTGCCCCACTCCCTTCACCAGCCCCAGCGCTCACAGGTTGGTTTGGCTGAGGCAGAAGAAGGCGCTGCCCTCAGGGATGGGTACCACCTTCTCCTTGGGTACAACTTCCTGGAGGAGTTCCACACGCCCTGCACCCTCTTCCTCCTCCTCTTCTTCTTCCTCTTCCTCCTCCTCCTCCATGCCTGGGCCAGAAAAAGAGCAAAAGCCAAAGTTAATCGAGAAAATTGATGTAAAGCACTTAGAACTTCCCATTTCCCTGCTACGGTGCCAGCTTCTCTGGGAAGATACTTAGTCTGTTTGTTCACTGCTGTGTCCTCAGCACTTAGAATAGTGCCTGGGACAGAGTAGGAGCTCAGTAAATGTGTGATGAATGAATGTTGTTTATACAAACTATTTTATAAGAAAGGCTCTAGGGCAGGCATGGTGGCTCATGCCTGTAATCCCAGCGTTTTGGGAGGCAGAGGCGAGAGGATTGCCTGAACTCAGGGGTTCGAGACCAGCCTGGGCAACTTGGCGAGACCTCATCTCTACAATCAATCAAAAATAGCTGGGCCGGTGGCTCAGCCTGTAATCCTGCACCTTTGGGAGGCTGAGGTGAGTGGATTGCCTGAGCCTGCGGGTTCGAGACCCGCCTGGGCAACTTGGCGAGACCTCATCTCTACAATAAATCAAAAAATCAGCCGGGCGTGGTAGTGCGCACCTGTAATTCCGGCTACACGGAAGGATGAGGTGGAAGGATCGCCAGAGCCCAGTGGGTAGAGGCTGCGGTGGCCGGGAGCGGCCACTGCACTCCAGTCTGGGCGACGGAGTGAAACTCCAACTCGAAAAAAAAAAAAATAGCTGGGCATGGTGGCTCGTGCCTGTAGTTACAGCTACTTGGAAGGATGGCCTAAGCCCAGCAGGTTGAGCGGCCGTGAGCATGAGCATGCCACTGCACTCCAGCCTGGATGACAGTGAGACTCCAACTCAAAAAACAAACAAACAAAGCAAAAACAAAAAAGAAACGGAAAAAAAGAAAGGCTCTGAGAAGTTTTGCAACAAAACAAAACACGTTTCTCTTCTTTAACCTCTGTGTTCCCAAATGTTGCTGGCCACACACCAAGCCCATTGTTTTCAGGGTGATCTTGGAAAAAGCTGCTCCCTAGAGAGGAGGATCCCAGAAATCAGGAGTTGTCTACCTGGGTTCTGTCCCCAAAGTCCCACACCCCCTCCATCTGGCCCCGTCCACTTGCCTGCTCCTTCACTCTTTGCACCCTCCTCTTCTTCTTTCTCCCCACCAGGAACCTGGGGATAGGAAGATGGGAGTCATCGAAGGTGGGGGAGACACCAGGGGCTGGGCACAGGGGAGGCATAGAAGGGATGCAATAATGGGGAATGGATAGGCAGAGGATGAAGTTTAAGACACGCACACACAGGCAGGCATGGGTGGGAGTGGGCGGTGTGGACAGTGCGCAGGCTTCAAACTCACCAGCACTCCATTCTCCTGTGGGAGGTCCTTCTCACTGCTCTTCTCCCTGCGGAGGAAATAGGGGGTGTCTGCTGCAGACCACAGCCTATGGGCGAGACTGGGGGCTCACTGCAGTCAGAACAGACCCTTTCTTAGGTCCCATGACACCTCCCTGTGTCCACCCTTGCTTCCCATGGTTTGTTCTCACAGCAGCCGGAGGGGGCCTGTTAAATCCCGCCTAGAACATCCCTCCTTTGTTCACAACCCTCCCATGGCTCCCCGACTCAGAGTCAAAACCACAGTCCTTACCCTGGCCCAGAACGGGCTCAGTCTGGCTCCCTAGCCCCCCATTTGCCCTCACCCCCTACCATTCTCCTCCATTCCAGCCTCATAGGTTGTTGCTGTTGTTGAGTCAGGGTCTCACTCCGTCACCTAGGCTCGATTGCAGTGGTATGATCATAGCTTACCACAGACCCAATTGCCTGGACTCAGGTGATCCTTCCATCTCAGCATCCTGAGTAGCTGGGACTACAGGCATGAACCATCACGCCCAGCTAATTTTTTTTTTTTTTTTTTGAGTTGGAGTCTGTGTTGCCCAGGTTGGAGTGCAGTGGCGCGCTCCTGGCCACTGCAGCCTCGACCTGCTGGGCTCAGGCGATCCTTCCACCTCAGCCTTCCAAGTAGCCAGAACTACTAGTGCACGCTACCACGCCCAGTTAATTTTTTGATTTATTGCAGAGATGAGGTCTCACCATGTTGCCCAGGCTGGTCACAGGTGTTTTTTGAAAGTGCTAGGAACATTACCACCTCAGGACCTTTGCACTCGCTGCTCCCGTCTTGAGTACTCTTCCACCAGATATTTGCATGGCTCACTCCCTCACTGTATTTAGGTCTCTGTTCAAGTGTCACCTCCTCATAGAGACTTTCCTTGACCAACCTAGCCAAAAGCGCAATCCCCATGTTTCACTAGCCTTTTATTCTGCTGTCTTTCTCTTTAGTACATATTTGTAACATATATATGTATTTGTTTATGTTTTGCTCGCCTTCCTCAACTAAAATGTCAGCTTCATGAAGGTAAGGACTCTGCCTTGACCCCTGCTATCTCCTCAGCATCTAGAATGGGACCTGGCAGAAAGTAGGTTCTCAATAAATGCATGTTGAATGAATAAGGACTGGCAGGTTGGATCTGGAGGTGGGAATCTCCAGGGTGTCTGCAGGTCTCTCTGGTCCCAGGGAGAGACTGTCTTGAGGGCGGGGCCAGACCTCACCTGCCCTTATTCTTGGCAGTGCCTGCATCTCCACTGGCCAGGTTGTCCACGGCAATGGCAAGAAACACATTCAACAGGATGTCTGGGGTGAGCTTAGGCTGCAAAGGATGAAGAAGCAGCCTGCCTGTGATCTGCCCAAGACTCTCTACTCACCATCCACCCCACCGCCATCCAACCCCCAAAGGCTGCAAGGATACAGTTGCCACAGATGAAGAGAATGATGAAATAAATGCACACCAGCATCCCTGGAAAGAATGGGCCACCGTAGGCCATGATACCATCATACATGACTACGTTCCAGTCCTCGCCTGTCAGGATCTGAGGGTAGGAAACCACCATGAAGCTCCAACTCCAGGGTGCCCCCGACCCACCCATCCCAGGGTGTCCAGGCCCCACCTGGAAGACAGTGAGGAGGGCCTGAGGGAAGGTGTCAAAGGTGCTTCGCTTGGTGTGGGTCTGGTCAAAGTTGAATTTGCCCCCAAACAGCTGCATGCCCAGCAGGGAGAAGATGATGATAAAGAGGAAGAGGAGAAGCAGCAAGGATGCGATGGATTTCATTGAATTGAGCAGGGATGCCACCAGATTGCTCAGAGATGCCCAGTGTCTGCAGCAGAAATAGAATAGAGCAGGGTTGAGGCCATGTCCATGGGAGAGTCAGAGCCAGAGCAGGGCTCCAGCTTGGGATGTCTTGGGGCAAGCTGGACTCCACAGGCTTTGGTGTCAGGGTTGGAAGTGATTTTGGGGTTGGGGTGAGATGAGAGTAAGAAATGTCAGGAGATGAGGTCAGGATGGAGGTTTAATGGAAGTTGAGGAAGTCAGGATTGGGTTTCAGGTTGGTCTAGGGGAAGGGGTTGTGCTGTATTGGAGGTGAGTTGTGGTTGAGTGTTGGGATAGAGGAGGGGGTGGGGATAAGACTGGGGCTAGGGCTGGGACGGGAGTTGCATTAGAGATGGGGTGATGGTTAAGGGTTAGGGACGTGGGACACTGAGTTTGGGGATTGAGGATGGTGTTATAGTTGGTGTTAGTGATGGGGATGGGGCTGGGAATTAGGTATGAGGTGGGAGATGGAGTTGGGCTTGGGAATGGGTGCTCGGGTTGCGCATGGGCTCGTGGATGATGTGTGGTTGGGGGCTGGGGTTAGAGATAGTTTTATAGTTGCGTGTTGGGGGTGGATTTGTGTGGGGATGAGTGTGGAGTTGAGATCAGAGGTGGGATTGGGGATAGTGTTAGAGAAGAAAGTGAGGCTGAGGAAGGGGGTGGAAATGGAGTAGATACTCTCCCCAGTGGACTCTAATCTCCGTGAGGCAGGAACTTGTGTCTGCTTTGATTACTGGTGCTTCCCTAGGGTCTGGAAGGGAGCCTGGCACACAACAGGCACTCAATGGATGTCTGCTAATGAATGGCGATGGAGATGAAGCTATCACTGGATCTGGGGTGGGGTTGTTGGGGCTGTGTTTGGGAGCCCCAGTCTCCCCCCACCATACCTGGTGACCTTGAAGATCCTGAGGAGGCGCACACATCGGAGCACCGAAATGCCCAGGGGCTGCATGGCACCCACCTCCACCAAGGTGGTCTCTAGGATGCCCCCACAGACCACAAAGCAGTCAAAGCGGTTGAAGAAGGAGGAGACATAGGCAGAGGGGCCCAGGCCGTAGAGCTTGAGAAGCATCTCCACCGTGAACAGACAGAGCAACACTTTGTTGGCGTACTCTGTGGGGAGAGGGGCAGGCGTGATTGGGCTGGCCAGTTTCTGTGGTGACATGTAGGGAGGTAGAAGCTATGGGGTGACCTGGGGTAGCTGGCACCAGGCCAGGTGCCAGGTGAGGTGGGGTTAGGGTTAGGCATTGGGGTGAGTTTGTAGCTCAGAGTGGGTGAGGTTTTGAGGGGCCTGGAGCTGGGGGGAGGGGCAGAGTTGGGGTGGGGGCCAGAGTCAGCCCCTGTGAGTCCAGGAAGACTCCAAAACCCAGGTGGAGACAGAGTCTCCAGGAGTTCGTTGGGATAGGGGCTGGTTTGGGGGTTGGGATTAGAAGTGTGCTCAGTATTTGGGTTGGGTTTAGATGATAATGCATGGTAGTAAGAGTGAGCACTTCTAAAGTGTCAGCTTCATGTGGGCTGTGCAATGTTCTAAGCACTTTTCACAGTAACTCATTCAATCTTCTTCACTACCCCATAAAGTGGGTACTACTATTATCTCCATTTTGTAGATGCAGAGAACTTATCCAGACAGTGTGGTGTTCAGAGCCTGGATCCTGGAGCCACACTACCTGGGTTCTAATTCTGACTCTGTCACTCACTAGTTGAGTTCTGGGATTAGTCACTTGACCTTTCAGTGCCTTGGTGCTCAGTGCTCTGTGCCTTAGCACTTAATTCACACGAGGTTGTAGTGAAGAGACTGAGTTAGTACAGTAAAGCAAAGCGCTGAGAACAGAGCTTGACACACACAGCAGCGCTACCTAAGTGTGAGCTACAAGGTGGGATGGGACAGGCTAAAGGTTCTGCAGTTATTTGTGTGGGAAAGAAGTGTCTGGGGGGCTGAGGCTTCTGGGGTGGAGGAAATAGGGGCTGGGGGAGGGGGCTGGCAGGCTGGGGAGGGGGCGCACCCTGGGTCTGGGTGAGCCATACGGGCTGCCCGTGGTGCTCAGAGGCGATGGTCAGCGTGTTGAGGAAGACGAGCAGCAGCACGGCCCAGTAGCAGGCATTGGACTTCACAGCCCGACGGCAGCGAGCCCGAAGGACTCGGTTGGCTCGGCGGAGGCGGCGGCTGCGGGGAAGGTGAGCCCTCCAGCTGACATCAACTATCTAAACCTGCTCTGGGTGGGGAGGCTCAGGTGGGGGAATCCCAGAGGTCATGGAGGGCTTGGAGGTGGGAGTTTCAAAGTCATAGGGTCAGGGAGTCACAAACTTTCTCAACTCACCAGACCCTGGTTTTCATGATCTTGTTTCTGGAAAAGAGAGGGATGGGAGGTGGGCATCATAAGGGGCAGAGAGGAGTCAGTGGTTGGAGCTGGAGGGCAAGGGCTGAGGCTAAAGAGAGGACTAGGTTCAGAGACTGGACTGAATTCTAGGCTGAATCAGGGGTCAAGGACTCGGGGCCCTCACAGGCAGCGTGTACAGTTGGCTAGAGCCCCCTCCTCCTCATCTTCGTCGCCTTGGGTCTCTGTCATCGAACCAGTGTCACTGGCTGGGAGGCTGGCTGTGGGGAGGGTGGGGATAGAGGTCAGGACCTACAGAACCCAGGGTCCCACCTTTGGTTTTCACCTCTGCCTACCCACCCCCACCCTAGCTGGGCTGGACTCCCACCATGACTGCTGGTAGAGTGTGTCGAGCGAGTAGAATGACTGAACCAGCGCAGACGTCCACGCCTCCTATTGGTCAGCTCGGCCAGCTGTGGCCCTGTGGAGCGAGAAAGGACAGTTGGGGGAGCAGGCTGGGGGCAGGATTAGGGCCATATCTAGGGTAGGGGTGTCATTTGGAGTCTTTGTATCTGAGGCTGGGTCTTGATTCTGTGTCCTGGGTCATAACTGGAGGCTGGGCCTAGAGTTGTGGCAGGTTGGGACTGGGCTTCAGGAGGGCAGACCACATCTAAGGCATGCAGGGAATGGGCCAGATTGGAGTTGCCTACGATGGCCAGCCCGGCCCTCTTCAGCCATAGAACCAAGGTCTGCCGAAGGGTCCTCCATGTCCAGCTCCTCGGCCTGTGTGATCCAGTCCAGGTAGCCCCGCAGGTCCTCCTCCATTTGCTGCTTCTCCCGCAGCTTCTGGAAGTCCCCTCGAGCTTTTGCTTTCTCCCTCTCCTTGGAGAACTCTCTGAGGGAGGACGATAGAGGGCCGGTTGGAGAATCCACTCCAGACAGATTGCCTTCACCATTCTAGACATACTAGTCTCCCAGGTGTTCTCTGAATATGCCAAATACATTCTAGTCTCAGAGTCTTTGCACAGGCTGTTTCCTTTCCTTGGAATGCTCTTCCTTCAGATACCTGCATGGCCCACTTCCTCATGTCTTTCACATTTTTACTCAGTAACACTTTGTTAAGAATGCCTGTCCTGACATCCCTATTTATATTCATAAGCTCTCCCCATCCCTATCTTTTATCTTTCCGTTATTTCTACAATACAGATTTCATATAAAACACCACATATGTGTGTACATATATATGTATATATATATAAAACACATTTATTGTGTATGTTGCTGTTGTCTTTCTCTCCCCATCAGAATGTAATACCCAGAAAGGCAGGAATTTTTGTCTCTTGTTCCACTCCTAAAACAGTGCCTCACACACAGTAGATGCTTATAATTGAATGATTAAACGAAGGGTATTTCAGGTGGGCTTTTTTTTGAGTTGGAGTCTCACTCTGTCACCCAGGCTGGAGGGCAGTGGCATGCTCCCAGTCACCGCACCCTCGATCTGGTGGGCTCTGGTGATCCTTCTGCCTCAGCCTTCCAAGTAGCTGGAACTATAGGCATACACCACCATGCCCGGCTAGTTTTTTGATTTATTGTAGAAATGAGGACCTGCCAAGTTGCCCAGGCTGGTCTCAAACCCGTGGGCTCAGGCAATCCTCTCACCTCGGCCTCCCAAAGTGCTGGGATTATAGGCGTGAGCCATCGCACCCGGCCTTTAGGTGGGTTTTGAAGAATGCCTAGCACACAAAAGCGGGTAGCGGCTGCAGGGTTGAAAGGGAGGACTGTCTGAGCCCCTCCTCACCCACTCAGGACACCAAGCACAAGGTTGAGGACGAAGAATGATCCAAAGATGACCAGGCTCACGAAGTACACCCAGGGCAGCTCATACCCCATGGCATCTTGCATCTGGGGAGAGAGAGGACACGCATCCCTCAGGGTATGCAGACACTTTCTTCTGAGTGTCGGGGAGTAAGGGCAGGGTAGGTGCGGCTTCCGAGCTGTGTGCCCATCGTTCACCTCACCCAGTAGAGCACATCGGTCCAGCCTTCCATGGTGACGCACTGGAAGACCGTCAGCATGGCGAAGAAGAAGTTGTCAAAGTTGGTGATCCCACCGTTAGGCCCTGGCCAGCGCCCGCGGCACTCAGTCTGGTTCAGCGCGCACGCACGCCCGGATCCCGAAGACGCACAGGGCGACGGGTCCTCCTCTGCCTCCACGTCTGCGGGAAAACTGGAGCTCAGGGCTTCGAAGCACACCCACCCACAGTCGCTACCACCCTGGAGCCCCGCCCACCTAAGAAGTTGACTCAGAATCTAGGGCCGAACCCAGCGAGATCCGTATTCTGAACTACTGAGAAGCTGTGAGTCCCACCAGTGGGGATCTGGGGAGTGGGACTGTAATTCCTGGGCCTGAGTCTTGTAAATAACAGTGAGTCGTGAGCCTGGGGGCGGAATCTTGTGGAAGTTGGGAGAGTCTCTTGAAAAGAGAGAAGACGGCTTGGGTTGGGGTCTGGATGAAGAGTCTGAGTCTATGGGGCCAGTCGTGAGGCATGGAGTCTTAAGTGCGGGTCAGGGCCTTGGCCTGTGAGTGCAGTCTTGCGATGGGGCGGAGCTATTAGCTAGGTGGGGTTGTGGTACGATTTAGGGCAGAGTCTTGAATATAGGGGTGGGACTTGGTTGTCTGGGGGTGGAGTCTTGTGAATTTGTAAGCAGGATGGGACCTAGGAACCGGTGGAGGGGGCGTGTCCTTCCTGGGAGGGGCGGGCTGACTGGCTGACCAGATCCCAAGAAGTAGCACGTCTTGTGCATGCGTCCAAGGAACAGCTCGAGTCCGATGATGGCATAAATGATGATGACGAAGAGCACCAGTAGTGCTATGTGCAGCAGCGGCACCAACGCCTTCATGATGGAGTTGAGCACTATGTGCAGGCCTGCGGGGATAGAGGGGCGGGCGACGTAAGGGCAGGGTCAGTTCAGCCCCACCCCTGCACCCCACCTCCAACCCAGGGGAAGGTATGCCACTCACTCGGGACCCCAGACACCAGCCTCAGTGGCCGCAGCACCCGAAACGCCCTCAACGCCTTCACATCGAAGCCCCCCGGCTTCCCTCCGGTATGCGGGGCATCGCCTGGTCGTCCAGGGCCCTGCTCCAGCAGCACGCTGAACAGCCTGATGGGGGAGCACGAGGCAGGGAGGAGGGGGTCAGGCCTTGGGATCCTCCCTCTACCCCTCCTGTCTTCTCAGAAAAGCACAAGTCCCTGCAACTAAAAATGGAAATGGATTTTAAATATGTTAATATTCCTAATTTTGGCTGCCAAATGGAGGAAATCTGAAGCATTCGCTTCCCTGAGCCCGGAATTCAGGGAGCTTTGGGTAAGAAGGCGAACTAGGGCGGGGTCCCCCCCGCAAACGCGCACCCGACCACGACGATGATGAAGTCGAGCAGGTTCCAGCCATTGCGGATGTAGGCGCTGGGGTGGAGTACCAGCCCGTAGGCCACGATTTTGAGCACCGTTTCCACAGTGAAAATCACCAAGAATACGTACTCCACTTGCTCCTGGGGGCAGAGTCGGGGGCGTGGTAAGAAGTTGGGGAGTTATTTGAGGGCGGGGTTTGACGGGGAGGGGGAGCATATCCAGACCGAGAGTGGGGCTGGGCGGGATGGGCCATTTGGGTGAGAGATGGGTGGGGTCTGGCTGCAAGACCTGAAGTGTGACTCTGGGGCCTTATCTGCCTGGGGATGGGCTGGACCTTACCAGATTGTGGTTAGCAGTGTTGGAGTCATCCTCAGGGAAGGGGATGTAGACCCCCAGGGCCACACAGTTGGCAAAGATGGTCAGCAGGATGAGGATGTCGAAAGGTCTCAGGTGGACACAGTCAAGGACTCAAGCAAGTGGCCTCAGAACCCCCACACTCCCTTGGGGACCTCCCCACTCTATGCTGATACTTGGCTTCAAGGTCCTGCCATTCTCAGCCCCTGCTCTCACCAAGGGCTTAACTTTGACCCACCTCCCAGAAACCTTAACCATCTCCAACTCTTCTGCAATTAGTCCTTGACTCTTGACCCCCTGGTGGCCTTTGCCTTTCTGAACTCCCCCTCTAAACAAGTTCTGGACCCTTGATCCCTGATGAGCTCAGCCTCCTTCCATTCCAGCCCTGACCCAGTCCTTGATTCTTGGTGTCCTGATGACCCTTACCCCTGAGCCCTGCCCCTGGTCTTCCAGGATGCTTCCACTCCACGATGCTGATGCAGGACCGCCTCAGGGGATTGGCCAGGGTGAGGCAGAAGAGTGCCCGAGGTGATCGCTGGGCACTGGCCACTGCCACTGTCTTGTGCTTGTTGTGCTGGGTTCTTCGCCTAGGGGTTCCTGCACCCGATGTCCCACTGTTTTCACCCTCCACGGCTGGGGGCCCAGGGCACAGCCCCCATTCAGGACCAGGGCCTGTCCCATTGGCTGGGCTGGGCTCTGGGGTTGTGTCTATGTGGAGAAACCGAGTCAGGGAGGGACAAGTTATTGGGGAAATTGTGGCCGCTTCCTACCTGATCCCACCCCTCTGTTTGAAGGAAGGAGAGACAAGCATGTAAAATTAGGGAGCGCTGAGGTTACCTGAGTTAAGGGTTGGAGGGTAAGAGTTGGTATTGGGATTAAGTGAGAGTATTGGGTATTGGGTATTAGGTCAGAGTGAGAGTTTATAGGGGGGTGAAGGTGAGATTCTGTTTCCAAGAGAAGTAGGGATTGGTGTCAGATTTAGGGGTAGAGTTTAAACTGTCATGGGGTGGACACATTTAAGGTTAAATATGAGTGGCGGATTTTGGATTGGAGTGAGGTTGAATTTAAATATAGGTAGGAGTGAGTGTGGTTGAGATTTGATTTAGGGTTAGGATTGGGTATATGAATGAGTTGAAATTAGAATTAGCATCAAGGTTAGGGTTGAAAATGAGTCTTCAATTGGATTTGAGTTTTGCATTAGGGCTTTCAGCTAAGGCCATTCCCAGTTCCAATCTTGTTTCAGCCTCCGAGAAGCAGTAGATTGGCCTGGTTAGAATCCCCAAATTTGGAGGAAACAATCTGTCTTGAGTTTCAATCCTGACACTACCACTTGGTAGCTGTGTGTCGCCTTGGGCAAATTATGTAAACTCTTTGAACTTCAATATTCTTATCTGTATAAGGGAGATGATAATAAGAGTACCTACAACATAGGGGTGTTGTGAGGATTAAATTAGTACAGCATTTAAAAGAATGCCTGACACATGGTATTATTCCCATTTTGCAGATGAGAAATTGAGGCCAAAGGATAAGTAACTTGATGAAGTGGCTGAATTGGGAGTCAAATCCAGGCAGTCTGACTTAAGAGCTCTCAGGGCTTACTACCACCATCAAGTGTGTATTTTGCCTCTGTTTTTTAGAGGATCTGTGCACTTTCTGGTAAGTCAGAGACTGCACTCACTAACAGTATTGACATCCAGGGGTTAAGGTTGAGGTTAGGTGACTTTAGAGCCCATGGTAAGGTCCCTGTCCAGGTTGGGATTTGGACTCTAACAGGGGTTTGCCTTCTGGTTGGTAGGTTTTGTGTTAGGATTCAGGTTGGGGCTGGCTTTGGAGTTAGGGTTGAGGTGGTTGCTAGGATAGGGGTCAAGGCCAGGATTGAAATTGGGTTTTTTGGGGGAACTAAGGCCATGGATAGGGCTGGGAGGCCATGGGGGGGCAGTGTCTGGGTCAGGCTGAGCGTCAGGGTTCAGGTGGAAGAGAGGCTGTGTTTCGGGCTGGCAGGGGTGGAATGGGGTGATGTGATTCTGGTTCCCCAGAGGTTCTTGGGGGTGGGGTGTGGATGGGCAGTGGGTGAGTCAGAGGGGTTGAGGGTGGAGCAGAGCCCAGGCTTGCTCTAAGGGTCTGCAGGGGTGGAGCTGTTCTCACCTTTCCCGCCTTCAGATTCCGACATCCTCCTTTCGAGATTGAAGGGCCATCTGCACACAGCCCCCCTCTCTTCCCCCAGCTTTGGAGGGATTAAGGTCACAGGGCGGGGCCATAACAGGGTTGGATGGGAGGGTGAGTAGGGGCATAAATGGGATGTTCGTGGGCCAGAGCCTGGCAAGAGAAAAGGCACTGATTAAATGTTTACCAAATATATACCTGCACCAAACAGTCAAACTAAAATAAGAAAAATGGTGTCATTTTCCAATAGTATCCGAAATGTGGCGTACATAGAAAAACCTAACATAACATGTGCAATATCTCCATGAAAAAACATGAGCAGATATTAAGGGGAGACTTAAATAAATAGAGAAGTATATAATGCTTACTGACTGAAATATTCAGTTGTGAAGATGTCAGTTGTTTCCAAAGTGACCTAAAGATTCGATGCAGTCCCAAACTAGATATCAAAATATTTTTCTGTGGGATTTGACAAACTGATTCTAAAGTGTATATTGGTGTATAAAGGACTTAGAAAAGTCAAAATCTTTGAGAAAAGAACAAGGTGAAAGGGCTTGCCAAATCTGATATCAAGGCTTATTATAAAGCTACAGTGATTAAGAACACAATAGAATTCAGAAACTGATCCACATATATGTACAGGTGATTTATGACGAACGTTGACACTACTGAATAGAGGACACAGGATCGGCTTTTCAGTAAATGGTGGTTACTTAGATATTTGCTGTGTAATTATTATTTGGAATGTACAGATATGTGTAACTTGTTAAAACAGTTATTGAGTGCATGAATACTAGTAACTATTACTTTCTTTTTTTAAAATAGAGACAGGGTCTCACTATGTTGCCCAGGCTGGTCTCAATCTCCTGGGCTCAAGCGATCCTCTTGCCTCGGCCTCCCTAAGTGCTGCGATTATAGGCATAAGCCGTTGCGTCTGGCCTAGTAACTATAACTCTCACAGTGCTTTCTTACTGTATTATGTGTCAGGAACATAGTACAACGTGCTTTACATAAATTAATTCTATCTTAATTCTAGGAAGCAGGTACTGTCAATCATCCCATTTTACAGATGAAGAAACTAAGACCCAGGGAATCAGTCGCTTTGTGTTAAGAACCTGTCCTTAACTTGTACACATTTACAGGCTGGAAGATGAATGCCGCCTTAAATGGATGAGTCAAGAATCCTCTCTTTCCCGCCTCTCGGCGTATCGTTCCTTTCTCCCTTGGAAGAGCCCAGGGAACTGCAGGTGGAAGAACTACAATTCCCAGCAGCCAACTGTGAACTCAACCTCCGTGCGCACTCACATCAGACCGCCAGGCATCCGGCGTGTGCCGTGCTCGCTCACAGAACTACACTTCCCAGCTTTCCTCAAGAGGCCCGTGACACTCCTTGCACCGCGAGCGCAGAGCAGGGTTTCAACAGCTGCGCCCCACTTTCTCGGATCTGGCCCTGGACCCAGCCCCCGGCTCCGACACGGCTCCACCATGGAGGAGGCGGACCGAATCCTCATCCATTCCCTGCGCCAGGCCGGCACGTAAGGACAGAGCCCCCGCCCACCCCCAAATGCCCACATCCGGGACTCCAAAAATCCAGGACCCCGTTACCCGGGAACCTTAAAACCCGAGACCTGGGCATTCGGGGCTTCAACTTCCAGGACCCTAGGACCCTCACCACCTTACACCCCCCCACACACACACCCCGACAACGGGGGTCTTCCAAATCCTTTGACTACGATATTTGGTAAACCCCAAACTCTAGGACCCAGACACCTTGAGACCTTACAGCCTTGAAACCTCAAGACCTGGGACCCTGAAATCTGGGGATCTTGACATCAATACTCTGGGTCCCTAATATCTGGAGACCCCTGAGACACCTGGACCCTGAGAACTAGGAACTTAAAACCGTAGGACCCTGATACTTGAAGGTTCCAAATATCCTGGGACTGGATATGTAGGAACCTTTGTACTGGAGTTCCCCAAACACCTGGGGCTTTCAAAATCCCGGGACCCAGCCTGGCGCGGTGGCTCATGCCTGTATTCCCAGTACTCTGGGAGGCCAAAATAGGAGGATTGGTTGAGCCCAGGAGTTCGAGACCAGCCTGGGCAATATAGTGAGCTCCTATCTCTATTCAAATAAAATAAAATAAAATCCCAGGACCCCAAAATCTGGAGACATCATCAGCACTTGCTCACCCTGATACACAAGGACTCCTCCATTTGAAGGCCCTAAAAAATCTAGGGAGTCTGTTTTCTTTATTTTTCTTTTTAATGCTCCCTCTGTCACAAGCACAAGAGCCTGATTCTTGTATTGCTTGAAATTCAGAGGTCTTGATATCCAGGGATTTTTGAAACTTAGGAACCCTGACATTTGGAATTCCTGGAAACTCCAACCTCCCACAATCTAGTCTTCTTAAAAGTCTAGCAGCTCAATATCTAGGGTTCCCTGATTTGCAAACAACATGATATCTCAGGACCTAGAAACCCAGAGACCATGTCACTTGGGTCCCTTCACCTTCCCAGACCCCAGAAATTTGAGATTTTCTGAACTCAGGTCACTTCCATCCACCATTCTCCTACACCAAGGTCTTAGGACCTGAGACTTTCTCTAGTTCTTAGTTTTCCAAATGGAAGTCACACTCACCGATATCCAGGATCTGTCTGAACTGTGGGCATCCTCCCCACTCCTACCCTGGTACTAGTGCTTCCTAAAGACTGCATGGCTAAACCTGATCCCTGTTTCCTGACTATTCCCCCACTGAGTCTGCCCCATTCTTCTTCAGGGCAGTTCCTCCAGATGTGCAGACCTTGCGAGCCTTTACCACTGAGCTGGTTGTAGAGGCTGTGGTCCGCTGCCTGCGTGTGATCAACCCTGCTGTGGGCTCTGGCCTCAGCCCCCTGCTGCCTCTCGCCATGTCTGCCCGGTTCCGCCTGGCCATGAGCCTGGCTCAGGCCTGCATGGTGAGTGCTCTCCTCCCAATATACACATCTTCTTCCTTCCTCCTTTACAGAGCAACCAAGCTCCCTTGAAACTCTTGCCTTTCCTCTCTGCCACCTCCCCTTGTGGTTTAGCATTCATTCGTGGTTAAGGCTGCCGGCTCTGTGGTCAAACTTGGTCAAACTGCCTGAATAGTTCAGACCCTAGCTCTGCCACTTGCTAACTGTGGCCCTAACCCTTCTTGGCCTCAGCTTTCTTATCTGTGAAATGGAGATGATAAAAGTAGGGCTGGTGGCCAGGTGTGGTGGCTCATGCCTATAATCCCAGCACTTTGGGAGGCTGAGGCGGGAGGATTGCTTGAGCCTAAGAGATCAAGACTAGCCTGGGCAACATAGTGAGACCTCGTCTCTACAAAAAATTAAAAAAATTAGCTGGGCATGATGGCGTGCACCTGTAATCTCAGCTACTCGGGAGGCTGAGGCAGAAGGATTGCCTGAGACCAGGAAATTGAGGCTATGGTGAGCCTGTTTGTGTTACTGCACTCCAGCCTGGGCAACAGAGTAAGACTCCAACTCAAAAAAAAAAAAAAAAAAAAAGGTAAGGCTGTTATGTGGATTAAATGAGTTCATCCAGTTTGTACCTGGGCTGTTCCTGGCTTCCACATTTTAAGCTTCACCAAATCCTCCCATCCCCAATATCCATTTACTAGTTCCAGAAAAGGCCCTGTTTGGGTCACAAGCTCAGCTTAAACTAATCACTGTTATCTGATTGGCCCAGTCTGGGTCACATGGTCATCTGTATAGGACACTGTGATTGGCTGCTCTTTCAGGATCCCATGGAGTTGGAGGAAAGATGGTTCCTAAAGGAAGTTATGGTGGTTTACTGCAATAGTGTCTTTGCCACATTACTGCTGTGGCAACCATACATGCTGCCTCTCCTGAGAGCAATTCCAAAAATGTCTCTATGATGGATAGAGTGCTTTTGTGATGAGGCACTCTCCCCTTCCCAGTGCAGAGCTGTCCATTTACTATACTCAAGAGCTCTAAATAATACCACTCCTTCTGGCTCTGCAATTCTGGGCCAGTCTCGTAATCTCTTTGAGCCTAAGTTCCTGCATGTGTAAAACGGGTGTAAGAATTGTACCTACATATAGGGTTGCTGTGAAAAGCTGGATATAATAAGCTTTGTGTAAGTGGGATTACTATTATAGGATAGGCCTGATCTGGAACCTGTGGCAACATGGTGAATGTAAACACCTTCAACAGACCCAGTAAGTATATGGTGGTAGAGGGACAGAGAAACTACAGTGAAACCTTCCATTTAGACAAAGAGGACAGAGTGGGTGGAGTCATTAAATTTGGGCCTTGCTCGTGCAGTTTCTGGCCCTTAGCAATAGGTCTCAGAGTCCACGCATCCCCTGTTCTCAGGCCCACTCAGCTTTCAGTTCTCAGGTTCTTCTGTCTGGGGCTCTTGGTGGCCTTAAGGGGCAGCCAGTCTCTTTCCTGACCCAGTGCTGTATTTTTGAGGCTAGCACTGTGTAAGGGGGAAGCTGTGTCTTTCGTTTGACCGGGAGAGTATACAGTAGGAAGTGTTGAGGTGGATGCCCAGGTTCCTCCAGTTCTCCATTTTTCCCTAGTGCTGTCTCCCCTGGGTTTTGTGTTTACCTGCTTATGCTCACACTGAATTTAGTGCATACAGTGATTATGGCCTTCCAGAGGTCAAGAGGTCCATGCGATTGTCTTGGTTTGCTGTCCCTATGGCCCACCTTAACGCTGCACTGCTGTGTCCTGCATCTTCCTCTTCCTGGGCCCGGCTTCTGGCACCAATGTCTACACCTCAGCCCTCTCCATATTTTGGAGTCTGTCCCATTCCTGGAATGAGTTTCTGTATTGGTCACAACTCCGATCACAGATGTCAGGGGAAAAAAAAAGTAAAAGAGCATAAAAGCCAGTGGTTTTCACACTTTTCTGACCGTGACCCCCCAAAATAAATATATCCTAAGTCTATAATAATGATGGTTTCTGATTCTCTTGACAATCTATTGATAGGTACTGTTAGTATCCCTTTTTTAGATGAATAAAGTGAAGCACAGAAGGGTTAAGTGATTTGCCCGAGGTCACACAGTTGGTAAGAGGCATAGCTTGGGTTTAAATCCAGGAAGTCTGCTTTCAGAGACCACGCAGCTCCAGACCAACAACAACTCTGGAAGAAGAATGCTTTGTTTTTCTCCCAGCCTATTTCCCAGTCCCCATTAGAACCTTCATGAGTCCTTTTATCTTGAGCTATTGTGCTGCTGGTCTTTTTTGTCTGTTTAGTTTTAGGCACTCTATATAATAGGTATATTCACCTTTTGCCTATGATATAGGCTCCAAATATTTTTTCCCAATTTGTTATTACTCTTTTGACTTTGCTTTTTATTTATTTATTTATCTATGTATTATTTTGTAGAGACGAAGTCTCACTATGTTGCCCAGGCTGACCTCAAACTCCTGGGGTTGAGTGATCCTTCTGCTTTGGCCTCCCAAAGTGCTGGCATTACAGGCGTGAGCCACCACGCCTGGCTAATTATTTATTTCTTTTCATTTATTCGGGAATATCCATCTTCTCCTTTATGGCCTCTGGATTTTACGTCATAGAAAGGCCAAAGCTTTAATCTTATTTCTTGCTGCCTGTAGCACTGACTATCGTTGCTCTGTGGCTTTCCCTGGGGGCGGGAGGCCTTGGGTGGTAGTGAGAGAGTGGGAGCGTTTGTGGCCTAGGCCCAGGGCTCCCTGAGCAGGAGGGTCCTACCTGCCTGACTGATGGGGCCCCATCCCCCAATCTCCAGGACCTGGGCTATCCCTTGGAGCTTGGCTATCAGAACTTCCTCTACCCCAGTGAGCCTGACCTCCGGGACCTGCTTCTCTTCTTGGCTGAGCGTCTGCCCACAGATGCCTCTGAGGATGCAGACCAGCCTGCAGGTACTGGGTGCCTGGGGTATAGGTAGGGGCAAGAGGGAGAAAAGGGCCGTCCTGGAGGTTCTAGAGGCTAAGAGAGGTGAGGTGACAGGTAGGGGTGGGGGTATGTATCTTTGGGAGAGCTAGGTGGGAGGACTGGGGATCAGAGACGGGCTGCAAGGCAGGGGACGGGTCTGAAGGTTGGGCCAGCCCAGGTGGTGAGTTGCTGAGAAGGCCTCCCTGATGCACCTCCCGTGCCCTCTCTTACTCCACTCTAACCACTTGGGCCTCCTGGGCGCTCCTCAAACACTCCAGCCTCGGTCTTTGTATTGCTGGATTATTCTTCCCTCAGGTACCGTCACACTCACTCCCTTGCTTCTTTGAGGTTTCCCTGTAGGGGTCACTTCAGGGAGGCCTTCCTGTTACTGCCTTGTGTAAAATGACAGCCTCCTTTCCATTGTCCTCCTCTCCTGCCCAACTGTGGTCCTGTTCATGATCTGTCTCCTCTACTAACTTGCCGACTCTCTAAAAGCAGGGGCCTTTATCAGTTTGTTCCCAGAAGTAGCTCTAGTGTCTAGAACGGTGATGGGTACGTAGTAGATGCTCAGTAAGTGTTGCTTGAATGACTGAGCATAAGAGTGATAGCTGCATAGATATGCATCTCTGAATGGGGGGTCAGCAGCAATGGCTGGTTTCCCAGGGTATGCACTTTTGCATTTGCGGCATTGTCACCTGATTCACCCCCTGGCATCTTGGGCCATGTCTACCCCACTCTAGGCGACTCAGCTATTCTCCTCCGCGCCATTGGAAGCCAAATCCGGGACCAGCTAGCCCTGCCCTGGGTCCCGCCCCTCCTTCGTACCCCCAAGCTGCAGTATCTGCAGGTAGGACCCCTGACTCCTGTTGATCTCTTGTCCCCGCTTAGCCTTCCTTGTCCCCAGCTGGGTGCTCAGGTGTTTGGCCCCCTCCTACCAGTGACCCCCATCACACTTCCTCCTGGAGGCTCTGACTTCACTCTCCCACCAGGGCTTGGCCCTCCAGAAGCCTTTCCATGCCAGCAGGCTGCTCGTGCCTGAGTTGAGTTCCAGAGGAGGTGAGTGTGAGGCCATGGGGAGGGCTGGGGAGGAGTTGGGAGTAGCCACGCGTTGGGGGGTCGCTGGCTGACTCTGTTGCTGCCTCCAGAGCCACGGGAGTTCCAGGCGAGTCCCCTGTTGCTACCAGCCCCTGCCCAGGTGCCAGAGCCTGTGGGGAGGGCAGCCTCACTTCTTCAGCACCATGCCATCCAGCTCTGCCAGCAGACGGGCCGGGGCCGTCCAGGGGATGAAGACTGGGTCCGCCGAGCACCCCGCCTCCCGTCCCAGGTATAGCCTGCTGCTTGGCCGCCGCTCTCCAGGCTCCTACTCACAACTGCTCCTGTTGTGTCTCCCATCGTCCTCTGCCCCTCTCCTTTCCCCACCTTGTTCCTCCCTTCAGTTGTTTTCCTTTCTATCTATGTTCCCCAATTGAAAGAGCACTGGAGTCCGAAAGGTTGTGAACCTGGAACAAGTCAGTTTCCCCTCCTCAGAGCCTCAACTTCCTGCTCTGAAAAATGGGAGAGTAATCATACTCTCCTCTCAGGGCAGTAGTTAGCCTGATAGCATGCACGAAGTTCCCAGCAAGCAGCGTGGCCAGGATTTGTTACCTTCTTCCCATTTTCTACCGTTCCTCCCTTCCCCAGAGCCTCTTTCTTTCTCTGTCTCTGTACTTGTCGTGGTACTCACTTGTTGTGGTACTCACTTGTTCTGTCTCTAGGTTTCTGCACCATTTCTTCCTGTCCCTGTCACTCTCGTTCTGTGGTTTTGCTACCCCCCTTTCCTGACCCCCCTTTCTGTCTCCTAATTTCTGCACTGCATCTCTCTCGCTCTGTCCACTCTGGATCTGTCCTCTGTGCCCCTTGATGCATCTCTGTCTATCCTCTCCCTCTTTTCCGGCTACCTCTGTATCTGTCCTCATTTCCCCTTTGTCCACCTCTGTCTTCCCATCTGTTGACCTCTTTATATGTCTCCTTTTCCTCTCTGTCTCCCTTCCCTCTGTCCACCTCTGTACCTGTCCCCCATCTCTTTCTGGCCCCCTCTGTATCTGGCCCCCTTCCCTCTTTGTCCCCATCTATAACTATCCCTGCTCTGTCCCCCTGTATCTGTCTCCATCCCTCTTTCCCCTCTTTATATGTCCCTGTTCCCTCTGTGTCGCCTCCTGTATCTGTTCCCCTTCCCTCTCTGTCCCCTCTGTATATTTCTCCTTCCTCTCTCTGTCCCCATCTATGACTGTCCCCCTCCCCTCTGTCCCCCTCTGTATCTGTTCCCCTTTCCTTCCTATCCCCCTCTGAATCTGTCCCCTTCCTCTCTCTGTCGCCCTCTGTATCTAACCATCTTCTGTTTCTGTCCCCCTCCCTTCTGTATCCCCCTCTGTATCTGTTCCCCTTCCCTCTCTGTCCCCTCTGTATATTACCCCTCCTCTCTCTGTACCCATCTATTACTGTCCCCTTCTGTATCTGCCCCCTTTCTTTTCTGTCCCCCTTTGTATCTGTCCCCCTCACCTCTCCATCCCCCTCTGTATTGGTCCACCTTCCCTCTGTCCCCCTTTATATTTGTCCCCTTTCCTTTTCTGTCTCCCTTCCTTCTCTGTCCCCCTCTGTATCTGTTTCCATTGCCTCTGGTCCACCTCTATATCTGTCCCCCTCCCATGTGGTTTGCTTCGATATTTGTGCCCCTCCCCTTTCTGTCCCTCACTGTATCTGTTCCCCTTCCCTCTCTATCTCCCTCCACATCTGTCCCCTTCCCTCTCTGTCCCCCTCTGTATCTGTCCTCCTTTCCTCTCTGTTCCCCTCCCCTCTGTCTCTCTGTTTCCCTTTCCTCCATCTCCCTCTATATCTGTCCCCCTTCGCTCCCTGTTCTCTCTGTATCTTTTCCCCTCCCCCATCCCCATCTATAACTGTCCCCCTCCCCCGTGTCCCCTCTGTATCTGTTCCTCTTCCCTCTGTCCACCTGTATATCTGTTCCTCTTCCCTCTCTGTCCCTTTCTGTATTTGTCCCCCTCTATATCCCCCTTCCCTTTCTGTCCCCCTATCTGCCCCCCTCCCCTCTGTCCCCTTTTGTATCTGTTCCCTTTTCTTTCTGTCCACCTTTGTATCTGTCCCCCTCTGTATCTTCCCCCCTTCCTTTGGTATCCCTCAGTATCTATGTCCCTCCCCTCTCTATTCTCCTCTGTATGTGTCCCGTCTGTCCCCTTTCCTCTCTGACCCTCTTTGTATCTGTCCCCCTTTCCTCTCTATTCCCCTCTGTGTCTGTCCCCCTCCCCCCTGCCCTCTGTATTCCTATGTATCTGTCCCCCTTTTCTTTCTGTCCCTATCTGTATCTGTTCCTCTTCCCTCTCTGTCTTCCTCTGTATCTGTCACCCTCCCCTGTCACCCTTTGTATCTGTTCCCCTTCTCTCTCTGTCCCCCCTCTATATACTTCCTCCTCCCCTGTCTGCCCCCATCTATAACTGTCCTCTGTACCTGTTCCCTTTTCCTTTCTACCCCCCTCTCCTCTCTGTCCCCATCTGTATCTAGCTGCCTTCCCTCTGTCCACCTCTGTATCTGTCTCTTCCCTCTCTGTCTCCCTCTGTGTCTGTCCCCCTCCCCTATGTCCCCTTCTATATCTGTCCCCCTTCCCTCTCTGTCCCCCTCTGTATCTGTTCCCATCACCTCTCTGTCCCTCTGTCTGTCCCCCTTCCCTTTCTGTCCCCCTCTGTATCTGTACCCATTTTTTCTTTGTCCTCATATATAACTGTCTCCATCCCCTCTGCCCCCTTCTGTATCTGTTTCCCTTCCCTCTGTCTGCCTCTATATCTGTCCTCCTCCTTTTTCTGTCTCTCTCTTTATCTGTTCCCTTTCCCTCTCTGTTCCCATCCATAACTGTCTCCCTCCCCTCTGCCCCCCTCTATTTATCTCCCTCCCCTCTGTGTCCTTTCTGTGTCTGTCCCCCTTCCCTCTCAGTCCCCCTCTGTATCCTCCTCCCTTCCCTCTACCTCTGTACTTGTTCCCCTTCCTTTTTTGTCCTCTCCTGTATTCCCCCATTCCCCTCTGTATCTGTCCCCCTTTGCTTTCTGTCTCCCTCCCCTCTCTGTCTCCCTCTGTATCTATTCCCTTTCTCTTTGATCCTCTGTGTATCTGCCCCCCTCCCCTCATTCCCCCTCTGTATCTGTACCTTCCTCTGTTCCCCTCTTTATCTGTCTCTGTTCACTCTGTTCCCCTCTGTATCTGTCACCCTTCCTTCTGTGTACCTCCTTATTTATCCCCCTTCTGTTTCTGTCCCCTCTATATCTGTCCCCGTTCCCTCTCTGCCTCCCTCTGAATCTGTCCCCCTCTCCTCTCTCCACCTTTCTCTTTCTCTCTGATTCTGCTCCCTTTTTTGGCTGGTACCTTTGACTCCCTGCCTTGACTCTGTCCCCCATACCCTTTCTGTGTCTCTCTGGGATTTGAGGGTCCAGGCTCACCCCCGTCTCTTCCCACATCCTTCTTCAGCATGGGGAGTGAGTGAATGGAAGGAAGTGATGTTCTGTACAAGAGGAGACCACCGTCCTCTAGGAGATCTCAGTTCTGGGGGCCAGGAGACTAGGGCAAGGGCCCCTGTTGGTGGGAAGGCTGCAGGATGGGTGTGACTCATCTGTAGTACCCTGTCAGGTGGCCCCTGGAGGAGACAAGGCCTTGGGTGCCAGGCAGGCCTCTTCACCCTCCTCTGTCCTCTGCCTTCTCTTCCCAGGAGGATACACGGGCTCAGCGGCAGCGGCTGCAGAAGCACCTGGCTGAGCATCTGCGCCAAAGCTGGGACCCTCTTGGGGACCCCACACAAGCCCGAGACCTGGGAGAGCTACTGCAGGCCTGGAGTGCTGGGGCTAGGACTGGTGCTCCCAAGGGCTCCCGCTTCACACATTCAGAGAAGTTTACCTTCCATCTGGTGGGTGTGCTTGAGTGGACATGGGGCATCCTGATGGGTGTGGAGGGCTCGGGTGGCTTTATGTACGACCACCACACCTTTATCCACACAGGTTACTGTGTTCCCACTGGGTGGGCCCTCTCCCCACTGAGGTGGGGAGTGGATACTCAGAGGGGTCCCCTTGTTTCTGAGGGACCTCAGAGTAGAAAGTGTGGATAGGTGGGACCTGTGCAAGGGTTGGGGTGCTCTTGGTGCAAACCCTACCTTTCCCCAGGCAGTTTCCTCTGGGTATATCTTCTCTCCCTGCATGCTTGCCCGGAGGAGCCCCCATCTTTCTTGTGGGCATTTGGGGCTTGAGAGATGGGGAGGAGCTATGTCAGGATCAGGGCGGTTTCCCCATGAGCAGACCTTGTAGTCTGTTCGCAGGTAGTGCCTTTACCCAGGTATGGTCACAGTCTGATAGCTGTCAGTGGTTGAGTGGGCATGGGTCCGATGCTGGGGGGTTGTTGTGGTGGGGGGTGGTTTGAGGCTGGGCCATGAGGGGCAAGGCTTTCCCTGACAGCCAGGACGTCCCTCTTCACTCCCCTAGGAGCCCCAGGCTCAGGCTGCCCAGGCGTCAGATGTGCCAGCCAACCCCCGGCGGCCTGAACAGGTGAGCAGGGCAGTGGGGGTGTGTCCTGAGGCATTGGTTGTCTCTTGCACCTGATACCCCCACCCTGACTGGCCTGTCTCTCCCAGGACACGTGGGCAGCTCAGGAACAGGAGCTAGAATCCCTTCGGGAGCAGCTGGAGGGAGTGAATCGTAACATAGAAGAGGTTGAAACCGACATGAAGACACTGGGAATCAGCTTTGTGCAGGTAAGGGGTGGGGAGGGCTGTGGGCTGGGTCAGGTTTGAAGTAGGGTCCAGAGGGGCTTGAGGGACTTGAGGAGTCCGAGAGGTGCTCTGTAGAGATCTGCAGATGTCAGAAGGGTTTGTGAGGGGACTTTGGGGACCTATGGGGCTCTTGAAGGTTCAGGAGAATCAGTGGGGTTGGGGGGGATGTGGGGTCGTGGGGCTTGTGGACCTGAGGGGTTAGAAGTGCCTTTTGACATCAGCCAGGCCTCTTAGGTGGCTGTGAGAGTCAGAAGGGTTGTGAGGGTCTGTGGCATCTCTGGGGCAAGGTGGGTCTGCACGGGCAGGGGCTCGTGGGGCTCTTCAGCCCTTGGGCATCGGTGTGGAACTGGGCTTCTGAACTCATTGGGGCCTGGGGGCTGTGGTGTGTGACTGGGAATGGGCGATGGTGTGCAGGTGGAAAGCGAATGTCGGCAGAGTGAGCTCAGCACGGCCGAGCGTGAGCAGGCCCTGCGCCTGAAGAGCCGCGCGGTGGAGCTGTTGCCTGATGGGGCTGCCAACCTTGCCAAGCTGCAGGTGGGACTGGGACTAGGGCTGTGACTGGGCAGGGAGAGGTGGGGGGGTTGAAAGGGCCTGTATGACATGTACCTGCCCCCCACCAGCTCGTGGTAGAGAGTAGCGCCCAACGGGTCATCCACTTAGCGGGTCAGTGGGAAAAACACCGGGTCCCACTCCTTGCTGAATACCGCCACCTCCGAAAGCTCCAGGATTGCAGAGAGGTAGGTGATGGGGTCCTGGGCTGTGGGGAGGTGGAGGCAGGTTCGGTCCCTCCCTAGAGGGCCATCCCTGTGCTCTCCTCACTGCCTTCTGCCCCTGGGCTCCTGGCAGCTGGAATCGTCTCGACGGCTGGCAGAAATCCAGGAGCTGCACCAAAGTGTTCGGGCAGCTGCTGAAGAGACCCGCAGGAAGGAGGAGGTGTATAAGCAGCTGGTAAGGCCTGTGTGTGCCTGGGACCTGGGTAACTCAGGTGGGTATGGGCGGGGTCTGGGGGAGTGTATGCTGTGTCACTGTGTAGGTATCAGAGTTGGAGACTCTGCCCAGAGACGTGTCCCGGCTGGCCTATACCCAGCGCATCCTAGAGATCGTGGGCAACATCCGGAAGCAGAAGGAAGAGATCACCAAGGTGTGCCACCATGGTCATGGAGGGTGGGTCATATGGGTAGATGTGTAATGTGGCCACATGGGGACCTCATGTCCTCTGATAAGCAGAGCTGTTCATTTACACCCTGACACAGACCAGTCACACACAGTTCATCCCAACCACCCCTGACACAGTGACACAGGCCCTTTCTGGATGTGAGTGCATGCACATGAGTACCCTCAGGCCAGCCACCCTGCCCCAGACATGGGCTCATGACCACCCTGGTGTCTGCCAGATCTTGTCTGACACGAAGGAGCTTCAGAAGGAAATCAACTCCCTCTCTGGGAAGCTGGACCGGACATTTGCGGTGACTGATGAGCTGGTGTTCAAGGTGTGGGGCGCCTGGCTGGGGGTGAGGGGTGGAGCCTGACAGGTGCACTGATGTTTGGGCCTGGCTTCCCTCTGTGGAGGGTGTAGTTGGGTTGGTGATGGGAGAAGGTGGCCTTGTGGGGGTATGGGGTGGGGCAGCTGGGTCAGCCCACTGATATCTTTGAGGTCCTGTCTGTCTGGTCAGGATGCCAAGAAGGATGATGCTGTTCGGAAGGCCTACAAGTATCTAGCTGCCCTGCATGAGGTGAGGGGAGAAAGTGCCTGGGGAGGTTCGTGGGGGGTGGGGCAGGGCTGAATGCAAGCCTTTTGTTTCTGCTGTCCCCAGAACTGCAGCCAGCTCATCCAGACCATTGAGGACACAGGCACTATCATGCGGGAGGTCCGAGACCTTGAAGAGCAGGTGAGGCCTGAGGCAGGAGGGGGAACCAAGGTAGGCTAGGAGATAGCTCCTCAAGTTATGTGGAGAGGGGCTGTGGAACCAGTTATAGCCTATGGTTAGAGGCCAGCCTTGACCCTTAGTACCTGCACGTGTGGTCTAAGACTGGCAGGTGGCTGATCCTGAGCCCTGGCTTCCACCCTAAGGGTCCTCACATCAGTCAGGGCCATTGGCAGAGGCTCCAGCTTGAAGATGTGGTGGGGAATCCTGCTAGGTAGCAAGGGATGCTTTAGGTGGAAAGCCACATGCAGAGGCCTGGCTGTCGTTGAAGGGGTGGGAGGGGCCCAGAATGGCTGTAATGAGGGGTTGGTGAGCAGGAACTGGGAAAGGGGTCCTGTGTGCTGACGGGGGGTGTGTTCACATTGCCTTAGATCGAGACGGAGATGGGTAAGAAGACCCTCAGCAACCTGGAGAAGATCCGTGAGGACTACCGAGCCCTTCGCCAGGAGAACGCTGGTCTCCTGGGCCGGGTCCGGGAGGCCTGAGAAGGCCCCTGTGGAGGTCTCGCCCCAGCCTCAGGCAGGGATTTGGGGTATTGAAGGTGGTGGCCAAGCGCTCGCCCTAGCTGTTCCTTCTGCTCTCCAGTCCCTCCTGCTGTGGCCTTGGATCCAGACCCCTGCCCACCTGACCCCGGCCCTTATCTGGGATGATTGTTAAGCTTGTGGGAGCTCAGCTGCAGTTTATTAGGGAGGGTACTGGGGATTGGGGGCCTTGGGTCCCAAATAAAAGAGGAGCTCTTCTGCAGTCTAAGCTGAGGCATGGATAGGGGCTCAGGGTAGGGGAGCGGGGTGGGTGGCGGGGGTTGAGACACACAGGGTATATTTTGGCAAGTCAATGTATGTGGCTGTGTGTGTCTGCATGGGTCTCCGGGGACCCACTGGGGGCTGTGCATGTGCATGCATGTGAAATACACAGGTGAGTTCTGACAGGCTGCGTGTGACTTAGCATGCATCAGGGCCTGCACGAAACCATGCATGAATGATGATATGTCTGTGTGGCTTTCCAGGACCTGAGATCCTGAGAATACGCTATTTCTCTGTGGGTGCCTAGGCACACCTCGTGTGACTGTGCCCCTGTGGGTCCCGAGGCTGACTGGGTGTGTGATTTGGGGTATGTGAGTTGTCAGGACTCTGCTTGCGTGTGATTATTTGTGTGACTGTGCAGCTTTGAAGTCATTTGGGTATACTGAGGCAGGCTCTTTGTGTTTTAGGGTTTGTGTTGTGTCCGAGGGATAGAATTTTGACAGTCTGTGTGACTTTTCTAGCCCTGAGGTCATCCGTGAGAGTGGCTGAGGCAGGCTGTGTGTGTGGCTGGTTATGAAGGCTCCATTTGGCTGGAGGGCTCTTCTATGGGGGGCTGAGAGGGATGGGGCTGGGGCCAGGACTGGGGCCCCTCAGGGCAGCCTTGGGGCAGAGGATGTGATTCAGGAGGGTTTCCAGTGGGGGAGCAGGGGCCCTGGCAGGCAAACAGTGGACATCTCACTTCTTCATATCTGTGGGCCCGTCCAGGGCCTGTCACCCCTGCCACCTGCTATCTCTGCCCCCCCCATTTAGGCCCCTGTCTGTCCTTCCTCCTTTCTTTGGTCTTGAGGTCAGGGGCTGGATGTAGGGTTGGAACACCTGTTGGGTCTCTGGCTCCTTTTCTTGCGGAACTCAAACTCATCCACGGTCCACACAGCCCCCTTCTCGCTCTCCACCCGCACGAAGCACTTGTGTAGGCTCAGGTTGTGGCGGATGGCATTCTGTGGAAGGCCAGGTGTGGGGAAGCAGTGGGCAGTCATCTTCTGAGGTCATCAGCCCCCCACCAACCACTGACCTCCTGCCCACTCCCAAGCTGCTGTGGCACTCGAGGCCATCCCAACCACTGCTGCCTCTGGAGGAGCTCACCTTCCAGGTGGCAGGGTGGTTTCGGAAGAAGGCAAACATATGTGTGAACCAGTGGTAGATCTCATTGAGTGTCCGCTGCTTCTCAGGAGCCTCCAGGATGGCCTAAAGGTTAGGGAAACACCTCCAGAGTCAGGGCTGAGAAGGGCAGTGGCTTACTCGGGGATGTCTGACATGGGGGTAGAATTATAGGGGAAGGGGGAGAGGGAGAGATGGTACAGGGTGAAGGATCTGGGACAGGGTTAGACGCGGGGTGAGGCATGGGGTTGGGGACAGGGTTAGATGTGGGGTGCAGATATGGTGGGGCTGGGATTAGGTAAAGGATCAGGGCTGAGGTTGAGAGTGGGTCCTGCTCAGGGTTAGGGGTGGAGTGAGGTAAAAGGTCTGGGATGGAGTTGGAGTTGGGGTTCTTTGGGATGGGGGTGGTATTTCAGGGCTTGGGAAGGTGAAGGGTCAGGAGTGAGGTCAAGTTAAGGATTTGGAAGGGGTAAAGAGCCAGGCAGAGTTAAGGACCAGGGAAGGGGTTGGTTAAGTCAGGCTGGGGGTGGACTGGGATGAGTTTAGGGGTGAGAGATGGGATGACATGTGGCATTAGATCACAGAGAATCAAAGGTGTCAGGAGTCAGAGGTGAGTCTACTTACCAAGTATTTTACATGTTAGGGATGTGGTTAGGTGGTGAGATTCAGGGACAGGGACGAGGTCAGTTGTGGGGTTTGGTGTAGAGTGAGGCTGAGGGTCAGGGAATTTGATGGATTTGGATTTAGGAATGGGATTAAAGAGTCAGTGATGATGACTGCAGTGAGGTTATGAGTCAGGATGGAGCTAGGTTGGGGCTTCATCAGAGACTGAGTTGGGGGACTGTTAGGTTAGGTTACGGTTCAAGTATGAGGATAGGATGAAGGTTCTGGAACGCACTGGGGAGGCTGAGATGAAGAGGTTGGGCTGGGGTGAGGTTAAGAGTCAGATGGGTGATACAAGGAAGGGTCATAGGTGGGGTCCAGCTGAGGGTGTAGTGACATACAGGGGCACACAGGGGCTGAGGAAGGAGTCAGAGCAAGGGCTAGGGTAGATTTAGGGCAAGGAGACAGAGATGGGGCTTGTTTTGGGCTAGTTTATAGGTCCAGGAGAGGGTTAGATATGGGGTTGAGGTGGCTATCTGGAAAGGGTGAGTTTAGGGTTAGAATTTGGCATACACTGGCCTGGTGGTTTAGGCTTAGGTTTGGGGATATGTTTGGGGTGAAGCCAGCATGGGAGTCACATTTGAGGCATGGCTTGGGGTTCCTCAGGGTTGGGGCTTGTTAATGGAGGAGCCCACTCAGGCTGCTCAGAGGGAGACGGGAGCTTGGGAGGCACGTCCCCCACCCCTTCCTTCTTTTCCTCCTCCTTGGAGCTGAGCTCTGCTTACCCAGCGGATGAGGGTGGCATAGGTGAAGGGCGGCCTCATGTTGTGGAACTTGAAGTAATCCATGTTGTGGAAGAACTCTGTCAGAGGATGGGGACAAATCAGGCCCCATCCAGCACCTCTTAGCTCCCTGTCCCATCTGCCCTCTACGGTGAGTCTACACGCCTGAAGTCCCACTGTCAACACTGGTGTCCACAGTCACAGTTACTATTTGCCGAGCACCTGACATAAGTTGTATCATCTACTCCTTGCACCACTCCTGCTAAAAATAGTTCTCCCTGAGTTTTAAAAGAAGCGAAGTAACGTTCAGTGGCAGAGCCAGGGTGACATTCGGAAAGGGGCTCTGGTCCCTGTGAAGCCCACAGCCCAGGCCTGGCAGATAGGAGGGGATTGGTAAGCTCGGATGAATCCACCCCTACATTCCTTGATCTTAGGAAGAAAGAAGGGCTCTTAGAAATTGCTTAGCTAGTTCTCTCCCTTCTAGTGGCCAAGTGGAGTAACTGAAACCCAGAGTGGGAGAGGCATGGTCCCAGTCCTCAAGGGAGACAGGGCTGGGGGCTAGACATTTGAGACCACAATGGAGCTTTCAGGTCACAGAAATCTGGAAAGGAAGCTTTTGCGCACAGATGTGCTTTCACAAAGGCTGGGTGGTGGGGAAGGGCAGTATGGAGTCCTTTGCACCCTCTCCTGGAGCAAGTCAGGACCAGGAGCTTGGAGCACCATGTGGGGCAAGGATCATTCTCACCTGGGAATGCACTGTTTCCATGGCTGCCCCACAGGTGCCTCCGCACAGCAAACAGACTGTCGGGGGCCTCCCGGGGACCGGGCCAGGATGGGCCTCCACTGCCCTGGGTGCCAGCAGCAACGATGCAGCAGGATCCCTTGTCAGATGATGCCTGTGGGGAGTGGGGGGCAGGTTGGTGACCCAGAGGATTAAACTTGCCACTTTATTTTTAAATTAGTGCTTTTAAAAGCAAGGGCACCCTCATCTCAATTCTAGTCTGATGTGGAATCCCACAAAGCAGCATGAGCTGTATTTACTAGAGCATGGGTGTAGACACTGTATGTAGCCACTGATGCTGGGGCCATGAGCTAGGCTTGAATGACTCCTTTGCCACTTACCTATGACCTTGGGAAAGTCACTGAAACCTACCTGGCTTCAGTTTTCCTCATCTGTGAATTGGAGATGATAGTGGGACCTACCTCATGGTGGCATCACGAGGGCTGAATAAATTAACACCAGCAAAGAGCTCAGATACAGTGCTTGGTACCCAGTTCGTGGACAGGTGCCCTGTGTGGTAACACGGGACTCTGTACTTCGTTTAGTACACTGTGGTTCCTGTCTTGAAATCTGTACAAAGGGACCTCGCATTTTCATTGGGCATTGGGCCCTGCAGGTTATGAAGCTGGTCCTGTTGGCACAGTCTGTGTTCGGTAAGTGGCCGTTTGCTGTTGCTTTGAAAACTCAGGATCACTGTGTTTTGGGATCTCAGGGTCGGAGGTTTGTTAAGTGGAGGGGGACAGATTCCCAGGTCTGGGCATGTTTGGAGCTGGAGACAAAGGCACATGGCCCTCAGGGCCTGCATGTGAGGATACGTTCCCTGTACTCTGCAGGGCCCCCGCCCCTACCCCTCAGCTGGAGTCTAAGCCTGCCACCGATGGGCCTGGGGTTACTCACCATGGATGGAGCCTTGGTCAGTGCCATTTTCCCGGCCAGGTGGGCCTGCATAGCATTCAGCTTCTCCTTCTCCAGCACCAGCTGTGAGAACAGGCATGAAAGTGAGGCTTCAACCTGGCCTTTCTCGGTCACATTTTTGCCCAGGCTGTGGTCTTCCCTGCGAGTGCCCTCCCTCTTCCTTTCTTTATGCTGGCCTTGATCCTGGCATGGGGGTAGACAGAAGCTATGCCCACCATCCCCACACCCCCTCCAATCTCCCACCCCAGGTGTAACGTTACCTGCTGCTCCAGAGACTGTACCACCTCTCTCTGGAGGAGACACTGTGCTCTGCCCTTCTCATCCAGGAGATGGTCTGCCTGGCAGTGCCTGGGTAGGGGGAAGATTCCATGTAGGTGACCTTGACAGTCCTGGCCTAGCTCAACATTCCAACTGGGGATGGCTCAGACCTTTTGTGAGGTCTCTCGTCAGAGCTTTAGCTCCCCTTCCCTCTCTGCCTCAGTCTTCCTCTCACACTTGTCATTCCTTCAGCACATGCCACTCAGGACCTACTGTGTGCCAGCCCTGAGTTCACCACTTGAGCCTGGACAAGGTGTTGGAGATGACATTGGAAGGGTGGTGAGCTGGGAGTCCGCCAGACAGGTGAGAGAGGGAAAGGTATCCCAGAGGTAGGGGCTAGCCTACGTGAAGGCCTGGCTGTGAGGACAGGACACACTGAGAAGCTGCTCATAGTTGGGTATGATTGGAGAATCGGGACTCGGGAGGCAGCAACAGCCATATAGAGGAGCTGGGACTTTGGGGATCAGTGAAATCTGGTATTTTCACGTGAGGAGTAGTGAGGCAAAGCAATTAGGAGTGTGGATTCTGGAGTCTGGATGCCTGGGTTCAAATCCCAGCTCTGTCAGTTGGGAACTGGGTGATCTTGATCAAGACATTTAACCTCATTGGCCTCAGTTTTCTTGTCTGCAAAATGGAGGTAAATAACACTACGTGCCTTTATTATTTTGACCCATTATACACATGAGGAAACTGAGGTCCAGAGAAGCTAAGTAACTTGTCCAAAATCACACAGCTAGTGAGTGATGGAGTCAGGATTTGAACCCACCTCAGCATTTACCACTTTCGTCTTACTACCTATTGGGATGAAGCCTGAGCTGAGATCTGTACCCTAGACCTCGTCCCACAAACCAGGACTGGCATAGGCCTGGGCCACTCACTTGAGGAAGTTCTCTGGCTCCTTGAAGACCTTCTCGCATCCGGGCCACTTGCAGACACCATTTGCCAGCAGTGGGTAGGAGCTCTGGGGTGTGGCTGAAAGGGTGCTGGGGGGACAGAGGGTGTCAGGGGAGGGGGTAGCAGGGCAAAGTTCCTTCCCAGTCCTGCCCACTGACCTGTCCTTCCTGGGAGCACCGGGACTTGGGAAGGTGCAGAGCAGTGCTGGCTCCCTGGACACCCATTCCAGGCTGGCCACGTTGATCCCTGTGGATGGGGACAAAGCACATCTGGGGTGGTGGACCAGGCTCTGGAGTTTGGCCCACAAGACCTCTCATTTTGCACCTCCCACCCTCCTGAGTCCTGAAGGCCCTGACTCCAAGCAGACTCAGCTGTCCCAAAAGTCCCAGGCTTCTGACAGAGCAGTTCAAAGACTGCCATTTGCAAGTGCTGACATTTTGACTAACTTTGCAAAGATCTGTGGTTCCGTGATCTTGACATTCTACATCTCTAAGGTTCTGAACCTGGCATTTTTGGGAGGTTGGAGTTTCCAAGTCTCAGAGACCTGACACCTCTTGTCCTCCAGAGTGCCACGATTCAGAATAGCCTACACTGCCCATGTTCAGCGATTCGGGGAAGGACTCTGGAGTTTTGTGAAGCCATGGAATGTGAGTTGAGGTGTTACCAGGTGGCAGGCCAGGCCGGGCCTTGAGGGAGAAGACCCCAGTGGCGGTGGTGTGTGGTGGGAGGCTGATCACGGCTGGGCTGTCCAGTGGGCGCACCTGCAGCACAGGAGTCCGGGTGTGGGCATCCACCGTTGAGAGCTGGGGGCACACATGGGCTTCAGTCCAGTTTGGCTTGGCACCCTTCCCACAGTTCTCCCACCTGCTCCCTCCTCCCTGCCCATTCATGGTATGTACCTGGTGCATGAAGTGTGGCCTGTCTTGGAGAAGTGCCTGCAAGTGGGGCGAGGGGCCCAGCCGTGCCCCAGAGGGTGCCACCATGACTAGGGGCACTGTGGGCAGCTGTAGGGAGGGGGGAAGGCAGGTGAGTGAGATGCCATCCTCATTCTCACTGTTTTGTGTGTCTAATTCATATACTCTGCACCACAACCCCACGTGGTAGATATTATGATCATCCTTGCTATACATGTTGCTAATACACTTGAGCTCATGGAGATTGAGTGACTCTTTAAAGATCAAACATTTATAAATGGTAGAGCTGGCCTCAACCCTGTCACCTCACCCCCTTAGACCCCAGCCTTCTCTTGTCACACAGGGATGGGGATACATGGCTATGCCCATGGAACCACGATAGGGTCTCTTCCTCTCCTGAGGCAGGGATTAGGAGGTTGGGGGGAGCGTCGAATCTCTGAGGCCTGGAAAGTGGGGACTTTCTTGGGGCCTGTGACATCTGCATAAGTCACAGACTTGCCTGGGACCCAGAAACCACTTCCTGTGCCCCAGCCGTGCCCCCACCCTCTGCCTAGTGCCTCAGTAAAGGTTTGTACCTGTAGGCCCAGGTACCCCACCCTGTCTGCCCCATCCTGGGCCTTGGGCCTCACCTGCAGCTGTGATGGTGGCATGGGGTTCAAGGAGGAGGAGGCATGGGTCACGCCTCGGAGGTCCCGGACCTGGAAGGTTCCCCCTGGGCCCCTGATCCCCAGAAGGTCTGAAGCTTTGGATGCAGCTCTCCAGCTTGGCGAGGCTCCTGGGGATGGGCCGAGGGTCAAGGAAGGGGCTGAGGGCTTGGCTGGCCTGGGGTTGGGCATTGGGTCCTTGTCCGAGGGCAGTCTGTGTGGACACAGGGGAAGGAGTCACACATGTTCTGGGCAGCGGAGTGAAATACTCAACCACCTAAATCTCATGGAAACCCCCTTTGGTCAGAGCAATCATTAGCTGGGAAATGTCCCAAAGGGCCCCACGGCTGCACCCCAGCTCTGGTTATGTACACACACACACACACGGTGTCACGAACACAGGTACACGTGTGTGCCTGCATATGTTTCACATGTACCAGCCAGGGTAGGTCTCAGCCTGTCCCTCCCACCACTTGAGACACGTCTTTAAGCCTCAGTTCTTCAGTCCCCCCACACTCCATATAAGCCACACAGCCTCTGCTCATCTTGCCAGGGCTGCTCTCTGACTTTCTCCTAGAGGCATTATTTTACCCCAGTGACTTGGACATGGACTTAAAAGATTCATCTGCTGTGAGGGGGACTAGTAAGGGGACTACTGAAACAGTCCAGACAAGTGATGATGGTGGCACAGATCATGGTGGTGGCAGCAGAGATGTTAATTAGTGAGTGGCTTCTGAAGGTGGAGTCAGGGGCAGTTGCCGGCAGCTTGTATGTGGGGGATGAGAGGGTCAAGGTGACTTCTGGGTTTTAGCCTAAGCAACTGGAAGGACAGAGTTGACATTACCTGAGATGGGGTACATAGAAGAAGGGTTGGGGCTAAGGTCCGAGTGTGAATGGCCACGAAGAGTCTAATGTCAGACATGCAAGTGGAAATGCCGAGTGGGTGGCTGAATACAGGGGTCTGGAGTCCAGGAGCCTGATCATCTCTGGGCTCCTGCCCTGCATGGAGCCGGCATGGTCAGCACCAAAGAGGAGAGACAGGCTCCCTTGAGCCAGGGCCTGTGGCAGCTCTTCAACCCAGCCCCATCAGAGTTCATCCCAATCTCTTCCCCCCAAGTCTGCCTCCAAACCGCACTCGTGCTGTTCACCCTGCCCAGAATGCCCACTCCTCTGCCTCATCCCCTATCCAAGCCGTGCAAGGCCTGCTCACTATTGTCCTCATCCTCAGAGGCCTCCATGATGGCTCCAGGCCTCTCTGCAGAGCCACAGAACCTTACATGCTCTTGGCTTCTCAGGATCCTGAAATCCAAGTCTGAGAGAAAGCCAGAGCTGGAAGGGACTGCCCAGTCCATTCTCCGAAGGGGGCACCCAGGTGCGAAGTTCCATAGTCCCATGATGACTTGAGACCACCACTTCCTTGTGTGCATGTGTGCACATTTCACAAGCCCTCTGCTAGGCACACAGCTGCTGAGAGCAGCCTGGGGAGTGTAGGAGGGTTTTGGGGGAGCAGTTGCTCCTTCCTTTCTTTGCTGTCACCTCATAGGGGTTTTCAGAGTTGTGCTGAGGGAGAAGGGTGTAAGAATCCAAGAATTGAATCCTCGGTCTCTTGGGGGGCGTTTAGAACATTACTCTGTGAGAATCAGGAGTCTGGGTCTGTGGAGGCTCAAAACAAGGGCCTGGGAGAACACTGATGAGATGAGGAGGTGAGCGAATGCGTGAATGAATGAAGGCAGAGATGGGTGATGCTTCTACAAGCCAAGGAACAGCAAAGATTGCCAGCAAATCACCAGCAGCTACACGAGAGGCATGGAATAAATCCTCCCTCATAGCCCTCAGAAGAAACCAGCCCTGCTGATGCCTCGGTCTTAGACTTGTAGCCTTCAGAACTGTGAGAGGACACATTTCTGTGGTTCGAACTATCCAGTTGTGATACTTTGTTACAGCAGCTGGAACAAACTAATACCGATTTTGGTGTGTGAGTAGATGTTTCCCACCATGTGGGCTGGCCTGTGGTCACTTTTGAAGCTGCCTGGACAAAGCTTATAAGAATTCTCTTCCCCAATCACATCTGGAATGGCACGACTCAGGGAAGCACAGACATATTCTCAGAAAGGCGACCTGGATATGGTCTGTCTGGTAGTGGGGGACCTGGAGGGCCAGGCTAGGCAGCCAGCTTCCTGCACTGTCTGTTGGGGCGTCCCTTTCTGACTAGGTTTCTCAGAAGCTGCATGGAGGATGTTTCTGGGACATAGATTATGTTTTCGTATCGGGGTCTGCATCTGGGCCCTGCTATCACAGCCCCTGACTTCCCCAGATTTTTCTGCCATTGACGTCATGGTGGCCGGATGCGCTGGGCTTCATCGGCACCAAGGAGGAAGAGAAGGGGGCAGATACCCCACCCCACGGGTTTCGTTCCAAGAACTGACTGGCCCGTCCTATAGCCGGCTTGGCCCAGGCTGGGTGACATGAGTGTTGGCGGATGTGGTGGGTGACGTCCATGTGGCTACCGTGACAAGCCTCAGGTTCTGTAGACCAGGCCCTTCTTTGGCCGTGGCAAGGCCCCAGGTTTGAAGTTATCGGAGTGCCAGGCAGGCCCCACAGATCCTGGGACCTGTGGGGTCTTCAAACAGTACAATGCGAGAACCTCAGACTCATAGAACGCCATTTCTTAGATTCAAAGGCTCCCAGAATCTCAAAACTACAGACTCTGGGGCCCATGGGCCCAACTTCTCAATACGTATAGGCCCACATCCCTGGTGTCCCAACTCCTTAGAATGGCCTAAAGGACAAGTAGATCCTTACTTCATAGGGTCTCCTGCCTGCCAGACCTGGATTTGCAGCAAGCATCCCTTCAGTCTCCCTCCTAAGTTCCATGGAGGTAGATGGTCAGAATAGCCTCCTCTATTCCTCCCAGCCTAAGGTCAGTTTCGGCACTAACTGGCTTTAACTCCCCTTGGGCTCATATGTAAACTGGGACAGTAATAGTACCCATTTGCCAAAGCTAATGTACACAAAATGCTTGGCAAAATGTCAGTGATTGGCAAATGACACCCACAGGGCCTCAGTCTCCCTGTCCATTCTGGGACTTTCCCAAGTTCATAACCACTCCACTAGCGATGGGAACAGAGGAAGAGGAGGAGGAGGCTGAGCCTGGCGCGACTCTGGCCTAGGTCTTATGGGGAACCGGAAAAGCTCTGGCCTTTGCCAGTACAAAGTGCACCTGCAGGCTCTGTGGAGGGACCCCAGGATCGAGATTCCCAGGGACCAGCACCAGCTCTGGTGACATACAGCCTGACTGATTAACTGACTGACACCCCTTCCATCACCACCACCCTCTGGCCAACTAGGCTTCCTGACCCATGGGGCCCAGGACTCTGCTTGGCTCAGCTCATGTGAGGCTGGGCCCACACTCGGTCATGGATCATCCTGCCTGAGTCAGCATCCAACCTGTGAGAAGGCAGGAGGAGCAATGGCAACTCAGGTTCTTCTCCCCCATTATGCATGCTGGGGGGTAAACTGAGGCCCACAGCAGGGAAAAGAGATTTAGCCAGGGTCCTGCCAAGAGTCCTGAGATCTTGGGTTTCAACTCTGCCACTGAATTTCTGTGAGGCCTTGGGAAAGGCTCTCCTGTCCACCTCTGGGCTTCAGTTCACACTCCTACACCTCTCCTCTCCTTTGTTCACAATGCCCCTTGCAGGAGGAGGGGAGAGGTATGGGGTAGGTGAGGGCCAGGGCCCTTCTATTCTTTGTCTGGGTGAGTAGTTAGGTGTTTGCAGGGGTTCAAGTTGACAAATGCCTCTCTATCCAGGGGGACTGACTGAGAGACAAGGATACGCAGAGACAAAGAGAGACAGAAACAGAGGTAGAGACAGACAGACATGGAGGAACAGAGGCAGAGAATAAGAGAGAAATGGAGAGAAAGACAGAGGTGGGACAGAGAACAAGAGAGATGGAAGACAATGAGAGAAAGAGACAGAGGACACAGAGAAGAGACAGAGACACAGTGATACACACACGTACATGGCGAGCGTGAGAGAAAGGATTGCCTCAAATAAGAACATTTGCTGGTCTCTGGCGGGAGGAACTGATGCTGCCTGAGCTAGTGAGGAATAAGGAAGGGTGAGGTGCTGGGGACACCCATGGTTGGGTACTGAATTGTATTGCAAAGCAACAATCAGCAAAACAGCGTGGCCCTGGTATAAGGACACATACTGAGAAACAGAACAGAAGAGACAGCTTGGACACAGACCCATAAATGGAGGGAATTGAGTTTGTGATGGATGTGACATTTCAAACTGGGAGATGGAGGAGGATGCCTTGTTTAACAAACAAATGTATCTGGGATAATGGGGAGGGGAATAAAGCTATTCAGTGAATAATCAGTTCATTTTCCCACAGCCCCTCCTTGCCCAGTTTGAAACGTTATCATCATTAAATACCCCCAAATACCCAGCTATTACATTTTAATATTTAATGTTGATCTTGGGTTTGTTGTGTGTCAGGTCCATACTAAGCATTTGTCATGGTTAAAAAATTTAACCTTCACAAATACCATTGATGAAGGTACTGTTATAATCATCACAGTACATATGAGGAAATGGAGATACAGAAAGGTTAAGTGACTGGCTAAAAATCACACATATGGCTTGGGGTGAGGCTAAGTTTGTCCCAGACAGTCTGCTCCAGTACCCACATTCTTAACCTCTACAGTAAATGGAAAAAGTGAAGCCATAAAAGAGATTAGAAGCCAACACAGGTGAACATTTATCTCATTTTCAAGTGGGAAAAGACTTTCTAAGCACAAAACCAGATACAGAAACCACAGAAGAAAAGACTAACCTATTTGGCTATTAAACAACATCGTAAGCATAACACACACACAAAAACACCACAAACAGATAGAAAAAGCAAATGATAAATCGGGGGGAGATATTTGGTATATACATATGGCTGATGGAAAGTTAATATCCTTTCAAATAAAGAGCTATGGTAAATAAATAAGAAAAAAAGACGAACACCCTATTAGGACTAAGGACATGACCAGGCAAGCAAAAAAAGCCCAAATGGCCAATAAACAGTAAAAGTAATCAAATAATTCACATTTTAACAATGTAGAAATATTTTTTTCCTACCTCTTATGTTGAGAAAGAATGAAAAAATGATAATACCCACCCAGGGTTAGCTTGAGTAGAGGGAGCATAAAAGAAGACAACTTTTTGGAAGAACAATTTATGGAGAGGGTCAAAAAACCTTAAAAAATGTACATCCTCTTTGCCCTAATAACTCCATTTTCAAGAATCCAGGGAAGCAATCACAGATGTTTATGGAGAAAAACTAGACACAACTGTAATGTCTACCAATCAGCACTTGATCAAATCAATCATAGTTCATGCCAATGTGAGAACAGTCTTGACAGCCATGAAAGACTGTGTGTTCAAACAAATTTTAGTGAAATGCTACTATTAATTGAAAAAAAAACAGGGACAAAACCAAGATATAGCATGATTCCAATTTTGTTAAAAAAAATACTAATAGCTGGCACTTTAGTGAGCACTTACTGTGTGCCAAGCACTGTGCTAAGTCTGCAGAAACGAGCTCACCCCAGCCTTGAACAATGTGTTATCTTCCTAAACATGGACTCTAGTCATATGCACACAGTCCTGGGGTAGGATCGCACAGCTAAACCATGGTTGACAATGGTGTGAACTGTCCCTCCAGGTCTCACCTCATGCAACACAAGCAGAGTTCAGTTAAGTGCTCAGTCTGACCTGACCTGACAGCTCACGATCATCCTGCTACCGGGGCAAACAGAACCGATACTCACTCTTGTAAACTGTAAATATTCTCAGCGACATTACTCAGCACACTATTATTAAGCACCAGCTGTGTACAAAGCTTGATGATGGATGCTGGGTGGGAAGACAGGTGGGGAAAGGAGAGACAAGAGAGCAGAAGAGACAGTGGGAGAGAGACAGAGGAAAGGAGACAGATGGAGCATGGTTGAAATGGAAGAGACAGATGGGGAGATGGTCAGAGGCTGGGAAAGACAGGGACAGAGAGTCTGAATGCAAGGGAGACAGATGGCGAGAGAAAGAGAGGGGCAGGGTGAACAGAGAGACAGAGAGGGATGGGGGCATTGTGAATGAAGGGCCAAAGAGATGAGAGAGACACAGCTAAAATCTCCAGTCACACCTGAACAGCAATGCAAGTTGGTCAAAGCTCTGAAATCCATAAAGATTGGCAGTTGACATATTTCTAAAATCCTACCCATCTACATATCAAATGATGAATTTACCTTTGCTCCTGCACAAGCACTGATTAAGTACTTCACTTATCAGTCTTCTGGCATTCGTTATGACTGTTACCATTTTTAAAAAGATCTTACCTGGCCGGAACCACGGTAGCTGGGTGTGTCCGACTGTACTGGAGGGCCCTTGGCCCCCCAGTGCCTATCTCCCTACCTTCTCCTCCATTGAGGCCCACATCTGGTGGGGGAGTGCAGGAATACTCACCTTAGTGAAGTGGACTGACAGAAAAGGATCAGCTTGGCTTGTGGGAAACTGTCACGTATCAAAAACAACTTTGCTTTTATACCGAGAAGAAAAACCACGGCGTGGAAGCCACAGACCTCTCTTTTCTAATAATCCATTTTTTTTTCGATGAGTATGTGTGCTGATAATCATAGGGTGGGGGGGTTTCTCATAGTTCTCTGACTCTCTCTTTTGCTCGCTCGCTCTGTTTCTCCTCTTCTTGATTATGAGACTTAAACGGAAATTTTGAAATTTTGGGTTTTTTCTTTGCCCTTTACGAGTCATCTGAAAATATGATTTCTTCCCCTCACCACAGAGGTAAGGGGTATCAATGAGATAACAGGGCTCATGAGAAACCACAGTTTTTAAAAAAAGTATGTAGAGTTAGAAAAAAAAAACCAAGGGAAAAGAACTAAAATAAATCACAGGGGGCATCCCAGGGCAGAAAAAGACACCATTCTGTGAGGGAGAGAATCTTTGAGGGTCACTGGGAAAAGACAGATTCTGAAGCCCTTATGTGCAGATGAACGGAAAATACCAGGGATAGAGATGGAATAGAGCTGGGTTTCCAGAGGCCTCAGTTTTCCCTTAGGTGGAATTGATATGGTCCCCATCACTTGAACTGCCCAGAGAGGGGGAGCTCTGGATACCCTTGCAACCCACCTTCCCACAGAGGGTCAGGGGCATGTGAGTCACTTCATGGAGGAGAAAGTAGAGAGTCCACCTTCACCCCCGACAATTCACAGAACTGAAGAGTCGGAGAATCGCTGGCTCTCAGAATCCACTGATAGTCACTGAATGAAGAAAAGGAGGAAAGTCTTGCCTCATTGTGTTTTAGGGCTTGAGTGCTCTGACCTGGCTGTCCTACTGGGAAGGTCCCAAGCAGGCCCCCGTAGTAATGTCCTCACAAAGAAGTCCAGAGGCCCACTGGGACCCCTATCCTCTTGTGTCAGGAATATCATGGCCTTATGCTTCTGAGGCCCTCAGCCTTTGTGATTTTCTACTTTGAAAAGTCCCAGTTTCCAAGGACTCAGAATTCCAAATATCCGCCATCATCTCAGTAGCTGACATTTACCTTGAATTTTCCACGTCAGACGCAGCGCTGAATACTTCTCATAAATGACTGCCTTCAAACCTCACCATAGCCCTTTGAGCTCCATCTCATCACTGTATTGCTGTTACACAGATGGGAGAAGTGAAGGCACAAAGATAGTCAAGCAATTTGCCCAAGATGATGGAGCTGGCGAGTAGGGGTCCTGCCTTCCTTGGTGCTGGGCTTTGAAACCCCCAGGTTTCCCCGAACCCAATGGTCGCAGGTTTTAAATTTTAGGATGCGGCAGCCAGGTGCAGTGGCTCACACCTATAATCCCAGTACTTTGAGAGGCCAAGGTGGAAAGACTGCTTGAGGCCAGGAGTTTGAGACCAGCCTGGGCAACACTGTAAGACCCCATCTCTACAAAAAAGAAAAAAATAAGAAAAAATTAGCAGGGTGTGTTGGCATACACCTATAGTCCCAACTACTCGAGAGACTGAGGTGGGAGGACTGCTTGAGCCTAGGAGTTCTAGGTTACACGGAGCTATAATAGAGCTACTGTATTCCAGCCTGGGTGACAGAGCGAGACCCTGCCTCCAAAAAACAAACAAACAAACATAAATAAATTCTAGGATGTGATGACAGGGAGGTTCTGGGATTTGGCAATTCCTCTGGAGGTTTTGAGCTTGTGAGATTTTAAGCTTTTCCTCACCTCAGGGGCTTCTCCTGACAGGCCATGGCCGAGACTTCCAGCACCCAGCATGGCTAGGGTTCTAGTCATCCAACGTTCATTCCAACCCCTCTGCAGGACTGGTTTCAGGCCTAGGGAAGAGAAATTGGAAACAGCTTTTTATTCACATGGTACAAATTTAGTGGTCAAGACCCAACTCCTTCACCTCTTTGCCTCCCTCTACCTTCCAAGCCCTCAAAAAAAGGAGAGCCTCTTTCCTCAACTCAGACTCACCCTTCTGGAAAAGCCCAGATTAAGCCTGATGGCCTGGCTTTGTGAAGACAAGAAAAAAAAAAAAGTGAATAGAAAAAAACTGAAAAAAAAAATCAGCCAACACTAACAATTAAAAAAAAAAACAAAACCCAACCCTCCCTACCATCAGTTCAAAACAAAAGTTTCGCTGGTTGAGGCTTCTGAGTTGGTGGGACATGTCTGAGACCCAAAGATAGCTTGTGTGTGCTCAACAGCCAAGGGAGGCACCGAGGTGGGATGAACTCCCTAGTTTGGAGGCCTGCAGGGGCCCTGTGTACAGCAGATGCTCAATAGATGTTGTGGCTTGTGGGAGGGAGCAAAAGAGGGGTGAGGAGCATGCTTGTCAGGAAGGAGTCCTGGGGCGCCAACTGTAGGGATGTTCCCAAGGTTAATGACCCCCTACTCCTTGCGGACTTGGGTCGGAACATTCCCAACACTTTCTGTGTAATTATGAGCTATGCCAGTTCTAGAAGTGGAGGCCTTGTTCCCTGCCCTAGCACCTGCAGTATCCTAAGAAAGGGGGCTGGTTTTCTTTCTCAGGGTCGGAGGTGTGGGCTTTATCCTCCTTACACCTTCCCCAGACCATCTCTCTCCCTTACTATCAGTAACTCCATGAGAGAGAGAATGGCCAGAGGAGGAAAACAGAGCAAGGGTGGTAGCCCAAAGAATCTCAGGGGGCCCCTTGAACAGGACCCAGAGTTTTGGAAGGGTGATACTACTGTTGCTGAAAGCCAGGATCCTTGCAGGATGAGAACTGGGGGTTCAGGTGGGCAGAGAGGAGCAGAGGTCACTACCTCCTCTCTAAACTGGACTACATCCTTTCATATGGAAGACTTCTGGGGAAGGAGCTTAGGAGGACTGGGAGTTGAGGGCACATGGGCTAAACAGGTCAGGGAAAGTCCCCAGGGAAGGGGGCCTTTGACAAAGACTTGAAGGAGGTTAAAAGAGGGAGCCATCTAGATATATGAGAAACTCTGGAAGGAATCATCAGTGCAAAGGCCACGAGGTGGGAATGTACCTGATTTGTTCAAGGTCTACAAGGAGGCTGGTGGGGTTAGTGTGGAGAAAGTGGATGACAAGAAGTTGGGGAGGGGGGTTAGACCATGCAGGACTTTGTAGGCCATGCGAAGGACTTTGGCTTTTCCTCTGAGTGAGGAGGAAAGCATGGGATGGTTGTGAGCAGAGGAGAGACATAAACTGTCTTCGGATTTAACAAGATCCCCCTGACTGCTGAGTGTAGAACAAAGTCTAGTGGACGAGGGCAGAAGCATAAGGACCAGCAAGAAGGAAGCTATGCAATAGTCCAGGTGACCTGTGATGGTGCTGGCAGTGGAGGTGGTGAGGAGAAGGTGGATTTGGGACCTATTTTGAATAGAGAGATAACAGGATTTGTTGAAGACTGAGAGTCTTGGATCTAGACTAGGACACAGATGATGCCCAAACCAAGTGGGCAGGAAGGAGTTACTGAACTATCTGCCATCTTGAACTTTTAGGTGAGAAAAAAATAAAGTTCTATTTTGTTCAAATTCCCATTACTTTATGATTTTTTGTTACTTGCAGCTGAACATATTCCTTCCTGACCCATTATCTCAATCTGGACATCAAGATCTGAGGAGGAGAGGGGTTGCTGGAGAAATTCTCTCCCTTCTAGGGATGCTGTGAGGCTTAGATGAGACAACAGCATGCTCAGAACCTGGCACTCAGTAGGTGTTTGGTAAATCCTCCCAGGATGGAGGGGGAATGCATGAATGGATATGTTCAGTGGACAAAAGAAGGTGAGATCTCAAAAGGAGAATGAAAGGGATTTACTAGATAGAGGAAGCAGCAGGAACAGAACTCTTGGGAGAAAAAATAAGGGAGGTGAGGCCACCTTGGGGTGGGAGAGTCAGGTTGGGTAAGAAGGACAGGGCTTTGATTTGAGATTCCGTTAGTCAGTGTCTACCAACATAACAATCAACTTCGGGCGGCACACAGGCTCAGTGTTTGCTAAGCTGAAGTTAAAAAACCTATTCCTTCAAAAAGTTCAATTTCCCATTTGACCATTCATTCAATAAAGGTAACAAGTCCTGGAAAGTGCTGGGGCTGACAATCAGGGGCATTCTTGGCTATTGACACTACTTACGCGAAGGCTAGGAGGTGGGCAGGACAGACTCAGTAACTGCAGTAGGAGAGTTCTTTTTGCTGTCTTAAGTTACACATTAGGCTGCAGTCTAGGCTTTCAGGGGCTGTGGGAATTGCTGGGGCCAATGGGGACCCACGGATGGTTAAAGAGAAGGTAAATCCATCCCAGAGCGGTATACTCTTTACTACCGGCTACCTGCATTCTATGGTTCTGCTACCCGACCAACCAATAGTCCAGACTCTGCCTATACACCGCCCTCCCCTCTGACCTCCTTAATGGCTGCTCACGCCTTCCTTCACAACTACCCACATCGCCCCCGTTGGCTCTGCTCTTTCCCGTCTTGCCTCCAAGTCCTTCTTTCGTCCCGGTAGATTCCTAGCCTCGGCATTGGTTCATCTCATACTAGCACTGCCTTCTGAGCACCGCCTTCACCTTGGCTCCACCATTGGCTATCCGCCATCTCGCTTCCCCGCTCCCGCCTTCATCCTCTAGTCCCATTGGCTCTGCCCTCTATGGTCCCACCTCCGCGGCTGCTCACACACCGCCTCTTGTTCTCCTTTTAGCCTTTGTATTGGCTAGCTCCGCCCTGGCACCACCCCTTGAAGCCTCAGGGCGTGCTCAAAACCCTCCCCATTGGCTCGCAGGAATCATTATCGTCATGTTGCGCGCGGCTCCCCATTGGCTGTTCCCTGTCTCTAGCTTCCATTCCGCTACTACGCAACGCGCGGGATCTCCCACTTTTCAAGCCTTTCCTTTAGTTCCTGGCTGCCCCCGTCGCCTACAGCCATTCCACTTTCCCTGCCGCCCACATGCCACTTCCGCTCAGACTTCCCCATTAGTTGTCCTGCTTCTGCTCTCTTCATCTAGTATTCCGCACCACCCCATTCCGGCCTCTCCATTGATTCCCCATCATCCCGCCTCCTATACCGCCTACTCTCAGGCATGCCCATTGGCTGCGTGCTTCTCCTGCTCGCAATTCACTGCTTACGTCACCCACACGCGGCTGGCCATTGGCTCTCTGCTATACCTGTCTTCATTTCACCGCCTACGCCCCCGTGAGCCGTACCCCCCCGCGCTGGCCTTCCCATTGGCTGCCCGCCCCTTCAGGCCCTGCCCCCGCCGGTCCCGCCGCCGGTGCCGTCGGTGCCGCCGCCGCCGCCGATATGGCGCGCACGGCCCCTGTGGAGCCCCCGCTGCGGCATCCCGCGCCCCCCTCGCCGGCCGCGGGTGAGCCCCGCACTTCGGTCGAGGCGGCGGTGGCCCCGCGGAGGGTGCTGTTCGCCGACGAGGCCCTGGGGCTGCCGCTGGCGCAGCTGCGCCGCTACCGGCCGTGGGGCGGGCCCGGGGCGGGCAAGATGGCGGCGGCGGCCGGGCAAGATGGCGGCAGCGGCGGGGCTGACGAGGACGACGATGGCGAGGATGGGGATGAAGGGGAGGAGGAAGAGGAGGCTTGCCCCGCGTCCTCGCCGCCGTGCCCCGTCCCCGCTGGCGGGGGTTTTTACCTGGTGCCCACATTTTCGCTGCCGCCCGCGCCGGGCCGTCTGGAGCGCTTGGGGCGCGTCATGGTGGAGCTGGAGGCGCTGCTGCCGCCTCCTGGAGCAGTCCCCGGGGGTGCCGGGGTGTGGGTGCCTGGGGGCGCCCACCAGTGCTGCGCGGGTTGGTACGCGTGCTGAACCGCTCCTTCGAGAAGGCGGTGCACGTGCGGGCCTCACACGACGGCTGGGCTTCCTTCTGCGACCACCCAGCGCGCTACGTCCCGCGCAGCCCGTCGGGGGCAGGAGCGGGAGGAACAGGAGCAAGAGATCCCATCCTGGATCCGGGTCTCGGCCTGGGCCCCGGCCAGGCGCCCGCCTCCTCGCCCGACGACGGCGGCCGCACCGACCGCTTTGCCTTCCAGCTGCCCTTTGCTGAGGGCGCGGGCGATGGGGCGCGCCTCGACTTCGTGGTGCGCTATGAGACCCCCGAGGGCACTTTCTGGGCCAACAACCACGGCCGCAACTACACAGTCCTGCTCCGGATCGCACCCGCTCCCACACCCACTGATGCCGAAGGGCTGCCCCAGCAGCAGCAGCTGGAGCTACAGCCTGAGTGCCAGGGTCCGGTGGAGGCTGAGGCCAGGCAGCTGAAGAGCTGCATGAAGCCGGTGAGGCGCAGGTAATGTCTGCCAGCGCCACCTCCGCCAACGCAGGGCTGTGTCTAGGATGGAGGACAAGCATTCCGGCCCAGGAACTCCTCAGGGTTGGTCTCCAGGACAGAGAAGAGGGTGCGGTGCATTCAGTCAGTTAGTCAAAGAGTAATGGAGGCCAAACGTGCTAGGCACTGTTTAACTGGGGTTTCATTCATTCATTGATTGAATTCCACTGTAAAGCCCTCAAAAAGACAGACATTTTCCCTGCCCTCAAGGATCATACAGGCTCCTGTGAGAGACAGTTTGAAAAAAAAAAAAAAAAAAGCAAGCAAGCAGATAAACAGGGACAAAGTTAGCTGCTCAGAGGAGTAAGGGGATAGATTGTGAGGGAATGGTTGCTTTAGACATGATGTTCAGGGAGGGCCTTTGAGGTGAGTCTTGAGTGATAAAGGAGAGTTTGCAGAAAGGGGAATGGGGAGGACTTTTTTGATGAGGTGCCATTTAAGCTGAATGATAAAGAACAGATATGTGCATATATGGAATAAGGATGTTCTAAGGTAAAGGGAGCAGCAAGTGCAAAGGTCCTGGGGTGGAAATAAGTTTGGTGTGAATGATGGGCAGTGTGCTGGAGTGGAGAGACTGAAGTGTGGACCAAGGGCCTTGCCAGTGGAGGGGGGGTAGGGAATCTGATCCCTATCTGACAGTGCAGGAAATGAGGGATCCAGAGGTGGAGAAACTGGTTGAGGGAGTGATGGCGCCTGGCTTTTCCAATTCATCTATGCTTAACGTTGAAGCCTATGCACTCTACTGTTATGCTCTAATCTAGTCTGAGGCCTCCTGTAGAGGCAAGGGACCTGAACCACCAGGCTCTCACAGGGAAGCAGTGGTTCTGGCAGAGACTCTTGATGTTCATGTCCCTTGTTTTTGCCACACCACCTGTGACTATTCAGCGGCTGGGAGAACAAGTTTTACCCCAGAAGGCCCTGATAGAAGATATTCCTAGGTTTCCCCTCAAGCTATGAATTCTTCAAGGGTAGCGGCTAGACCTGATTCTTGTGATCACCTAAGTCTAGCTTGAGATCAGTAGATTCTCCCTAAAAATGCATATACTTCTCTTCTGGGAGGACCAGAGATGGGAATGGGAAAATGCTTTTTGGATCTTGTGTATGCTTGGTCAGAAGTTGCTGGCTGCAGCAAGATGTGTGTGGGATCTGCTGGTCCTGGTAAGGCCTTAGGCTGTGAGTAGTTCAGAAAGGTCTAACTCTGGACTGGTGGGCAGATGTGCCTGGGTAAGTGAGCACGTTAGCAAGCACTCCTTCACTTACCAACCTGTAAGCCTCACCATAACCTGAGAGTCTAAAGGAGGCAGATAGCATTGCTTTCCTTACAGCATTAAGAATGTGGATTCTGGCATCAGATTGCCTGGGTTCAAATCCCAGCCCTGCTACTTGCCTTGTGACCTTGGCCAACTTTTTTAGCCACACTGTGCCTTAGGACCTTCATCTGTAAAACAGAGAATCATAGCACGTCACGGGGTAGGAGTAAAAGCACTCAGAACCCAGGCCGGCTCAAAGTAGTGCCATACAGGTGTTAGCTGTTTAGGGAGTCACATGTGCAGTTCCCTGGATTCCCCTCCTAAACTCCCTCTGCCCATCAGCTGTGTGACCTTGCCTCAGTTTTTGCATCTGCTGAAGGGAAATGACAGTCACTGCATGGTTGGATTGGATGCAGCAAACAGGCAAGGTAACTGAAGCGTGGTGGTAGTTCTGAAAGATAATAGTGGCCAGCATTTACTGATCTCTGTCCTACGAGCGAGTCTATTCTCCTTGAGGCCTGCTGTGCATGCTGTGTGGTGTAGGTGCTGTGATCAATCCTCATTTAGTAGAGGGGGAGAGAGGTAGCTCAGAGAGGTGAGCATGCTTGCTCAGAGACTCTTAGCTAGTGAGTGACAGGACTGGGGAGGAAATGCTAGGGACATGTTTTTTTAAACTGAATCCTCTCGAAAGCCTGGTAGAATTCAGGGCAAATTCAGGATTTCACTCTTGGTGTTCCCAGCATATCATGCTTTTTTTTTTTTTTTGCTTCGTTGAGGTATATCTACATAAAGTACTGATCTTAAGTGTATGGCCCTGTGGATTTGTACATGTGTGTGTACGTGTGTAACCACCTAGATCAAGATAACAAGCAGTTCCAGTGCCCCAGAACCGTCTTCATTTTTGTCACTTTTCCCGAGTTGTCATCCTCGCCGGCTGTCGTGAGAGCCCTGTCTGTAAGATGCGACAGACAGTTTGGGTAAAGGAGTTTGGTCATTTTAAAGAGTGTGAAAGAAGGTGAAGAGAGAAATCAAAACCTTGCAGGGCCAAGGTGGGTGGAGAGGGTGTTTTTCTTTTAAAATACATGGGTGGTTTTCAGGAGAAATTGAAGCAGGCCGTTCAGACAATTGTTTTGGTATCTGGCCCCAGGTCTGTGGTTCCTAACATGACTTGTGATATTATTTTAAGTGGGCAGATGGCTTTTTGATAGCTTCTTTATCTTTTGATCTCAGCTCTTGCAAAGGGGAGGTTGGTGCTCATTGCAAGATCAGCGATAAGGTTTTCTTTGTAGGTTGGTGGCTTTCTTGGCGAGTACATTTCAGCTTATTATTGTTTAAACACCTGTGTGCTGCCAGTGACTTGGAGCGCAGTTGAAGAACAGACAACCCCTGCAACCCAGCCCTCTTGAGAAATGATGGAAAATCTTAGGAGATATCCTTTACCTGTGGGAGCACTATTGGAGCAGCTTCCCATTTAGGAAGTGGCTGCAAGCCCACTGTGCACTGGACACAACCACATTAGGTGGGGGCATGGGGAAAGTCTGTGGTAGCCATCAGGGTATAGTTCAGAAACCCAAATGGCTGCTTTTCCTGAGTTGCTGGACCAGGCTTTTGATAACTCTTAGGCTTAGAGATGATCCATCAACAAGCATTTATTGAAGGCCTGCTATGTGCTGGGCACAGTGCTAGATTCAAGCTGGGAAAAATATGTGCAGACTGGTCCTAAGATGTCACAGGGCTTGTAGTGAAATGGGGTGGGTATAGAGGGTTTGTTGTGGGAGACCTGGCTGTGTCCCTGTTCTTTGCTAGATACTTTGCTGAGTACTGTATTTTCATGCAAAGTCTCATTAATTCTGACAACATTCCCTGTGAGATAGACCTCTTTTAATCCCTCTTTCTTGGATGAGTAAACTGAGGCTTCCAGAGTCCAAAGTCCCAGCGCTGGTGTGGGGAGGAGCTTTCCTGATCTACCTTGGCTTAACACCCTTAGGAAGTATTCTATTCCTCTTAAAAATGAAGACCAAGAAAGCCTCACCGTGGCCTTCAAGCATCCCTGACCTCGCCCCTTAATCTGGCCTCACTGGTCTCACACCAGTGTCTCTGAGCTCCTGTCACCATGGTCTTTCTGGTACGCCGAAGGGCCTTTGCCCATGCTGTTTCCTTTACCAGGAATGTTTTTCCAGTATCCCTTAAAGTCTCTGTGTTGATCCTTCAGTCCTAAGAGGACTTCCCCAGCGGAGCCTGTTCACCCTCACCTCCTCAGGCCCCCGCTTTTACGTAGCACTGATCAGCCCAGCAGGCAAGTCCCATTAGAAAGTCACATAACAGAGCAGATGAGCATTGCCACAAATTCCGGATCATCCACCCTGCCTGGCGGTCCAGTCCTACTGTACTTTTCAGATCCACTCTTATCTCTTCTCTGACGTGACTCTTTCAAGTGTACTTTACCTTCAGACTTTACCTCCTGCTTCAAAAGACAAAATAGAAGCCATAAGAATGAAACTCTCTACAACTTGCAGCCCCCAAGCCTACAGACTGATTTTCCTCCCCTGTGTTACAGGTGAGGAGGGGTCCCTTCTCCCTCAGGCCAGTTTTCCCTCTTGTGCTCAGGGTCCCATTTTTCTGCCACTTGCTCCAGAACCTCTGCTCCATTCTCCTGGCAGGCTTTCTGCTTTCCTCACCCACTCCTCTCCACTGGCTTAACCACGCCAGCCAGCATCCCTCCTGTCTCTACTGACCCCACCTTCTCTCCCTGCTGCTCCTGGCTAGGACCTTATCACCCTCCTCCCCTTCACTGCCGAGCCCCCTCTCAGGAGTTGCCTGCCCTTGCTTTCCCCACTGGCTTGCCCCTGCGTATGTGTCATTGCCCTGCAGCTGCCAGATTCCACAGGTAGTTCTATGGTTTTCTTCTTGAAGTGGTTAAACACTCCTTAAAACACCTGTCTTCCCTTGCCTTGGGATCACACTCTGCTGCTTTTCCTCTTAACTCTCTGGCCCTTCTCTTTCTCCTTGCTCTTTCCTTCAGCCTCATGTGTCCAAACTTGTTATCTCCATTTGACTGAAGTCCCAAAGATTCTTCAAACTCACCTTGTTGGGGACTGCAGCCATCACCTCCCCCGCAGTGTTCCTGAGCAGCTTCTCACTCCCCTAGCCCCTCCCTTGCTTCTCAGCATCCTTAAGCCTTCCCTGACCCTGCAGTCTGGGCCAGGGCCCCTTGTTCTAGGGTATTCTTTCCTAAGTTTGTAGTTAGACCTCCATTAGGGGATTACTGGATGACTCTGCCCTGCTAGACTGTAAGCTCCGTGAGGGGTAGGGACATGGTCTGCTTTCGTTCACCACTGTATTCCTGCAGGCCTGCCACAGTGCCTGGCACTTAGCAGATGCTCAATAAATGTTTGTTGAAAGAATGAGTTTGAGTATTTTTTTAATGTCCTCCTCCACACTGAATTGTAAGCTTCCTAGTTGGGTTGTGTCTCCAGGGTCTGTCACGGGGGCCGATGCAGAAGTAAGGCCTAGGTGTCTTTAGGTCTACCTATAACTGAATGGATGGGGAGCCACCCTGACATCCAAGTTGGCAGCCTTAGGGGAAACCAGAACAATTGGAGTTGAAACAGGATGGATCAGGCTCATCTTAGTTGTCTGGAGAGTGAGGATTTAAAGTGAAAGTGATCCCCTTTTATTCCACAGAAAACTGGTAGGCATCATGGTTAAGGACGTGGGCCTGAGGGCACATGCTAAGAAATTGGCAGAGCCAGGATCCGAGCCTACGTGGTTCTGCACTAGTGCCCCAGTTCTTAGCTGTTGTACCAGGCTGGGTGATGTGTTTTATGAGCCGGCAACACTAGGCAAGTTGCTTTCCTTTTCAGAGCCTCCATTTCCTCACTGGGAATTTGGAGGAGATTATTACTGTTCGTTGAGTGCTTTACAGGTGCTCAATCAAATATTCCCACAATCTGCTCAGCAACTTAACTAAAATAGATATTACTATTATCACCTCTTTACAGATGAGGAAATGGAAGCACAGAGAGTAACTTGCCCCAGGTCACACAACTGGTAGGTGGCAGAGCTGGGATTTTTCAAAATTGCACGTCCTGACTTTTTATTGAGATGTGAAGTCAATTTACTGGGTTCTGGCAACCATTAAAAAAAGAAGAAAAAAAAGAAATAGCATAGGAAATGCCAGAGTGCATAACAACATGCAGTAAAGGTAAGTATTGTTTCATTCAAAGAACAACCGTTTTCCAGTTCTATATATGTAATTAGATTTACACATGTATGCTGGGTTATGATATAAAGTGGATTTCTTACTGTGGATCATGGCCAAGTCAAAGAAGCTCATGGCATGATAAACTGCTTTTCTCCCTCTACCTGGCTGAATCACCCACAAGTCCCAGAGTTGAGGGTGACATACTTGTTGGGGAAGGCAAAACAGTGCCCTACATAACTTGGTGGCTTTCACAGCTGCCTTCAAACCATGTTCTTTTCAGAAAGCAGATGGCTCAGGGTAACTGGGATTCCAAGTATCGTGGGGCAGGTTTCTGAAGCCACCTGTCCCCTTGGAGAGTCAGCATTATCTTCAGGTTGACTGCATGGGAGCCGGGGTCTACTGAGTTTCCCTTTGGGTTTCAGTGCCTGACCCACTTTGGGCTGGCAGAATTCTTTGAAAACATGAGCACTGGGGGGTGCTCCAGAGGACTTGAGTGGTGGTGGTGATGGCAGTGATGTGACTGCTCTGAAAGTCTGCTTTGCTTTCTCCCTGGGACCTGTCAGCCCTCTCTTGCTCACTCACTCTGACTCCCGCAGTTCACCTATGTTTTGTCTTGGCTAGCTTAGGCTGGGGCCCACGCCACCTCTTTCCAATTTCTCACCCCAGGTCTCCTGGGGTACTGTTTGAGGGCAGCAGCGGTTGAGTCTTCTGATGGCAGAGGAATTTTTCATGCCCAGGAGACAGGCATGCAGGAATGAGATGGCCCCTTCTGGGCGACATTGGCTTAACTAGTGCTCACAGGCACCCAAATGATGCGTGCCTGGGCTGTGTTCCCAGGCCTGTGTGCCTTGCACCACTACTGCCCACTACCCTTGGGATACCACGTGGTATTTGTGGGGCTGGTGCCAAAAGAACAGGTTTCCTTCTTGAAAATGAGCAGGCATACTGTAGGTACAGTTTTGTTCTTAATCTCCCTCCCATTTTTCTAAGAACCCCTCTTCTCTGTTACTGATCAGTGAGTCAGTATACATTTGTACTTGATTTCTCTTACTATCCTCATTTTGATTAAAGTCATAGCTGCCCCCAAATTTTTACTGTGAAAGACAGTTCAAGGATTTTGTTTTTTAAGACCACGATTTCAAGCTGTCTTCAAAATGGAGCCCTGTTTGAATGTTATCGGTGTGATATGTCGACACACTGGGTGTAGAGGGTTCCTTGGGCCTTTGTTACTGCATTTGTAACAAGGGAAGGGTGTTGTTTTGCAGGGTAGAGTACAGGTTTTCAAATGCCTTGGTGTATCAATGAGAAGGGCCCGTGTTGGAGGAGGTGAATAATAAATGCTTGTGCCTCCTGCTTTCATTTCTCTGACTTCGGAGGTAGGAAGCACATTTGCTTCTGCTGACTTCATGGATCTTGGGATTGGCTCAGTTGCTTGACCTGCTTTTTGGATAGTTTCCCTCTCTTTGCCCCCCTTGGCCATGGAAGAGATGTTCTGGGAGCTGAAGGATTTATTATGTATTTGTTTTTCTTCTCTCTCTTCTCCCTTCTCCAACTGAACTGGGGAGTCCTTTTTCTGCTATTTGGCTGCTTCCTGAGTGCTCCCCTTTTCTCTCTCACATCTGTGATTCTAGTGGCTTTTAGAAGAAGCCTAGTTTTTTTGCTTGTCAGGACCAGGCCAGATGGCAGGGGAAGGCTTGCCTACTTCTGTCCACAGGAGGAAGGGCTTGCTTTCTGTCTGTGGGCCTTCTTGAAGAGGCTCAGTTTAGAAGATCCTGGGAAGATGAGGTTTTCTGTAATAAAGGACTACGGCAGCAAAATAAGTCAGTCACAGCCGGGCCCGGTGACTCAGCCTGTAATCCCGCGCCTTTGGGAGGCTGAGGTGAGTAGATTGCCTGAGCTCGTGGGTTCGAGACCCGCCTGGGCGGGGAGACCTCATCTCTACAATAAATCAGAAAATCAGCCAGGCGTGGTAGCGCATGCCTGTAGTTCCAGCTACTTGGAAGGCTGAGGTGGAAGGATCACTGAATCCCAGCAGGTCGAGGCTGCGGTGGCCGGGAGCAGCCACTGCACTCCAGTCTGGGTGACAGAGTGAGACTCCAACTCACAAAAAAAAATAAGTCAGTCAGTGCAGCCCGGTGGAAATTGTGTTGAGCTGACTCAAGTCCAAAGCCCTGGATTTTAGACCCACTGAGGGGACTAGTGCAAGACCAAGCTGGTTTGCTCTGGATCCTCTTTCTCATCCATGATGTGTGATTATGCTCCCAGAGTCATCCACCCCAAGCCCTGTAGTTTTCTGATTCAAGTACCTGAACCCTAGACTACAGAGAAAGACAGACCTGGCTCTTCCAGAGCTTCCAGACTCTAGATCCAGATATATGGTTCAAGCTTCCTCTGTGAGGGTGCTAATAGAAAGCAGTTCTTGCAGCCAACTTGTGTCTGGTGGTCTTTAAGTGTCATGTCCCATGGAGACAGGGAAACCAGGAATGAACATGTGGGCAAAAGGCAGGTCCAAAGAAAAGCCCACATGAAGGAAGAGGGAGGAATCTTGTCTACTATTGGTGCTTCCCTCTATCCACTTCTAGAAAGAATGGAGATGGGGCTGAGTAACCCAGAAGGCCTGAGTTGCAATCTGAGCCACTTGCTTGGCCTCTGTTTCCTCATCTGTGAGATGAGGATAATGGTACTGTCTACTTCAGAGGATTACAATTGCCTGTCTCATCGGGTGGTTGTGAGGATTGAATTAACATATGTGAAGCATTTAGAACAGTGCCTAATGCCATAGTAAGTACTATGTATGGGTCAGCTAGCAGTAGTATTCTGTTTCTGCAAAGGTAATTGGTTAGGTGTTTTCAAAAAGGTTTCAACTATTTCCAGAAATGTCAACAATGTCATGTTGCCTCTGGAAAAAGAAAGGTCTAAACAATTGCCTCAGCTCCTTTCAGGTCTCTGAACATGTTTCATTTAATGCTGCCCTTATTTGCCTTAATATGTAGACATTTGATACTCATCTGTGAGAATAAGAGCAGTGATTTCTGCATAATGAGATCCTATCCCTGGCGGGATCCAGCTGAAATGCACCTGGCTTATGCCACTCAGAGATCTGACTGTCCTGGTGAAGGATGAGCAGGACCAATAAATATCTACCATGGATTTGGCCCCTTGCTGTGTGCCAGGCCCTGGTGTCTGGCTTTCCGTCCTCATTCCTCTTGACTCCCCTGTGTTTGATGTGCACATCCTGGCTCCTCTGGGCTCCCTTTTACCAGTGAGGTGGTGAAGTGACCTGCCAGGCTGGTATGGTGGTAGGGGAGGGCTGGTGTAGGGACCCAAGCCTCCCTGACCCCGTTCCCATCCTCCCCTCTGCTGCTTCCTGTGCCCCACTATTTTCTCTGCCTGCCTTCTCTTGGAAAACGTGGGTTTTTCTGCAACCTAGGAAGTACCCTAAAGGAATAACCCAAAGGGTTGATAAAACTATACCTGAGGTTTGCTTTGTGAGCAAATGAAGGAAACAACCTAGCTGGTCACAAGGAAGGGAATGGTTATGTAAATTATGGTGAACCCATATGATTATTAAACAGCCATCTGAAATGTTTGCAAAAGTATATATATAGTGATATTTCTTACTGTTGAATGGACAAAGCCAGCTGTGAAATTATGTCTGCAGAATCTAAATGGTTTCATAGAATATCTGGCATGATATTTTCCAAAATGGTAATGGGGATTGCCTCTGGCTGATATATTATTTATTCCCTGCTTCTTTATACTTTCCTATATTTTGTAAATTTTCTACAATGAGGGTTAGGACTTTTACAATCAAGGGATAAAAAGAGGCAGCAGAAGAGAAAACAGCAGCTGTTAGGTGAAGATGGGCTGCCACAGAGGCTCAGAAGGTGCCAGTGGGTGGCAGAAGTGACCTCTCAGGGTGTCAAATCCATGTACTCTCTCCTCTGCCCTACAGGCCTACTGAGGAGGAGCTGAGAACGAAGAACGTGGATGATAACACTGCTGCTATGGGTAAGCACCTGGTCAGCTTCAGGAGTTCTAGCTCGTATTTACCATGTCCTTCTTTCTCCTTCTTTTCTTTCTATAAAAAACAAAGAGGTACCCTCTGCCTTAGACTGTCACAGAGAGCTTTAGAGGCAAAACTGCCCATTGGCTAGAATAGCAGATTTTCTTAACAAAACAAGGCCTACTTGTTTGCCCATCTCACTCCAACGTTACCTTTCTCTTCCCTCCAGCAGAGCGTTGTGATGTCCAGGAGTCAGTGGGTCCCCTGGTGGCCCCCACCCCTCTCCGTCCGTGGCCCCAGATGACCCTTCAGGTAAGTGGGCCCTTGCAGTCTCAGGGTAGATAGCCCAATAGGAAGCTCATGATATGATCACAGCTAGGCTGGGTCCACCTCAGGTTGGGAGAAGGGCACAAGACTCAGAACCCCGTGGGGAGGGGGAGAATGCAGTTACTCACCTGGGCTTATAGAAATTCCATTTGTTAATTGAGCAAATATTTATGGAGTGCTTGCTCTTGTGAATCACTGTTGTAGACATGGAAAAACACTCTTCATAGGCCTTATATGTTAGTAAGATGAGAAATGACAAAATAATAAATGTATGATATTTTACATGATGATGAGTGCTAAGGAAAAATATAAAGGAATAGGGAGTATGTGTGTGTGAGGGAGAGAAAGAGAGAGGGAAAAGGAGGAGGAGGGGGAAAGAAAATGAACTAGGAGGGCGGGAGGGAGGCATGCAACTTTAGATTGGGTGACTGGGCAAGCCTTAGTGATTAGTGAGATTTGAGCAAATGAGTGAGATCTGGAGAAGGTGAGAGAGTGAGCCACATAAATAGCTAAGGGAAGAGCAGCCCAGGCTAGTCAAAGGTCCTGAGGTGGGGCCATGACTAACATGGACAGTGAGAAGGAGCTGAGTGAGTGAAGAGGGGGAGCAGTACAGGGTAGAGAGGTGGCCAGGGACAGATTGGGTGGGGCCTCACTGGCTAGGGTGAGACTTTAGTTTTTACTCTGAGTGAAGGAGAGCCATAGGAGGGTTGTGAGCAGAGGAGCAATGTGATTTGACTTAGAATTGAATAGGCTCCCTCTGGCTGCTGTGTGGAAAATAGACTGTCAGGGTGAGGGCAGAAGCAGGTGGCCAGTGAGGAGGAGGCCACTGCAGTGGTCCAGGTGAGCTGTGACAGTTGGGGAAAAGCAGTAGAGACATTTTCAGAGAGGTGTGTGTGTGTGTGTGTGTGTGTGTGTGTGTACTTTAACTTTTTATTGCTATAATTTTCAAACATATATAAAAGTAAAGAGACTAGTATAACGAACCCATGTGCACCATCCACCTTCAGCAAGTATCCAGTCCTTCCTTATCTATATCCCACCTCCCTCCTCCCATTCCCTATGGACTTATCTTGGGAAAAACATTGAGACATCATCCTATCCATAAAGGCTTCAATTTGTATCTCAGAAAATTAAAAACTCTTAAAAAAAAAAAAAAGCCCATAGTACCATCATCACACCTCAGAAAACAACAATCCTTTAATATCATCAAGTATTTGGTCAGTGTTCAAATTTCCTTCTCATAAGTGTTATAGGATCCAAAAAAGGTTAACACGTTACGTTTGATTGATGTGTCTCTTCGGATTTTTAAAATCTCCCCTACTTTCTTTCCTTATAATTCATTGTTTGAAGAAACTTGTTTGTCCTGTAGGGTTTTCCACAGTCTGGATTTGGCTGATTGCATCCAGGTGGAAACACATTTCTTACTCTACTTTTATTAATGTATTAATTCTGTTTATTAATTTAGTCTTTCAATATTAAATTTAATTTTTAAGTCATTCATTTTATTAAATTAATTTATTAACCTTCCTTATTAATTTAAACAGAATTAACTCTACTTAATTCTTTTTTTTTATTTTGAGCATTGTTTTATTTTCTTAACCAATACACAAAAACATAAGACAAAAACTGGGCTTAGAATATAGATTAAGGTTCTCATTTTTCAAAGTGAAAGTCTGAAAAATGCTAAAGCCAATAACTCAAGAAATACTGGTAAAAATAAATCACTTAGAATTATGGCAACAATCAAAAGAAACAAGAAACAGGGACTAGGGATGAGGTGGTAGAATTTTACTCTTAGAACTAGGCAGCAGACTCTTCTAGGTGACTTGGCTACCATTCAGTATGTCCTATGAGCATAAAGGTCTAAAGTGCCTCCACCACCTCAATAACTCATATTAATAAAGTGAAAGCCAGGTACATAAGACAAGAACCAAGCATATAAACATATAGGCAACAATTATATACATCAGTTGTGTCCCCAGGTAAAATGAAAGTAGTTCTTAAAAATATCCCCCACCTTATCTTTTAAGATAACATTTAGGTTACCCTAGAGCAGGAAGTAACCATATTCAAATGAGTTAGGCTGTGAAGAGTAAAAGGGACCACAGACTTTATTAAAAGTGAGTAAATGCAATTATTCCCACTTCCTTTATTAGTTGGAATTCTTCTCTAAAGAAAAACTGTCCCACATCAACTGTTTTGCTACCTTGAGGTCTACGTTTGTATAGGAAAAGCAGTGTAAATAGTTTTTTTTCCATTTTATTTAACAATTTTCAGAAGAAAATGTACTTCTCCAAAGGTGACCAATTAAAGGACTTTTGATTTTGTTGTCATTATGAACGCATAGATTCTAAACATATTTGATGAGTTTCAATCCATTGCGCTTATTTGTTGACTTTTTTGATGCTTAAATTAAACTACCCCTGGCCAGTAGGAGCTTATATAGATGAACTCCTCTGCTCTTGTGACTCGCCTCATCATTCTGTGAGCCCTTCCTCACATGTTGCTTTGAGTACATGTCCCAGGCTCATCCTGGAGTTTCCCTGCCCCAAGCCTGATAGCTGGTAGCAGGCATTTCTCCAAGGAGCTCCGGTTCCTTCTAGTGGAGAATGGTATTTAGAAACCAAATCGGGGGACTCAGCATGCTTACTGCTACAACATTGGTCATTGTTTCTAGGCTTTTTCAAAAGTCGGGGCTAGGAAATAAATTGTTTTTCAAGAGGAGATACATTCAGATATTCATATAGATATTCTGGCTGTGTTTTGATGGTAAACCAACAGTATTTACTGACAATCATTCGCCAAACATTGATGTTCACTACGTTCCTCATTCCCTTATCATCTGCAGGAAGCCCCCTTTTACTCCGTCAAACTGTGTTATTTGAGTGTAGATGGCAGTCTTTGGAGTTTAGACTGTTACAGAGGGTGCTTCAAAGCATTTTTTTTTTTTTTTGAGTTGGAATCTCACTCTGTCGCCCAGACTGGAGTGCAGTGGCTGCTCCTGGCCACCGCAGCCTCGACCTGCTGGGCTCCAGCGATCCTTCCGCCTCAGCCTTCGAGTAGCCGGAATTACAGCATGCGCTACTACCACGCCCGGCTGATTTTTTGATTTATTGTAGAGATGAGGTCTCGCCAAGTTGCCCAGGCGGGTCTCGAACCCGCGGGCTCAGGCAATCCACTCACCTCAGCCTCCCAAAGCGCGGAATTACAGGCTGAGCCACCGAGCCCGGCTGCTTCCAAGCATTTTTATGTGGAAACTCTTTAGGGCTGTCACTGGTTCTTACTGCCTCTGTTTGTCTCATCTCCTCCTCTAACCATCCCTCCCCATGGCTCCAGGTTTCTGAAGTTGCAATGATTGGCCACCTCCCAGAAGAAGGCGACATCCCCAGAAGCAGTCCACCTGTGGCTTTTACAGAGATCCTCCAGGCACCAGCCATCAGGATTCCCCCCTCCTCTCCTCTCTGTGGCCTGGGTGGCTCCCCCAGAGATCAGGCCTCGGGGCCTGATGCAAGTGAGGGGACCACTGGGCCTTTCCTGGATCCCAGCCAGCAGCAGGTGGAGGCCACGTGGGAAGTATCGAGTGAGAATGGAGGAGGTCAGAAGGACCCCATGGTGGGAGCTGTTATGGATGAGCCCCCTGGGGGTCTGGAGGCCGTGAGCGGGTTGGAGGAGCTGCTTGGTGAGGACACCATTGACCAGGAGCTGGAGCAGCTCTACCTGTCCCACCTGAGCCGCCTTCGGGCTGCTGTGGCTGCAGGTGTGGCAGGGAGTGGTGGGGAGGGCCCCACAGATGGGGGGACATCCCCCAGCCATCCTCTGGGCATACACACGGACCGCGACCTGATCTTGAAGTGGCCTGGCCCTGAGCGGGCCCTGAACAGTGCCCTGGCTGAGGAGATCACGCTGCACTACGCCCGGCTGGGGCGCGGTGTGGAACTCATCAAGGACATTGAAGACCCTGATGAGGAAGGGGAGGGCGAAGAGGGGCTCTCCATCACACCCTCCAGTCCTGAAGGGGACAGCCCCAAGGAGTCACCTCCGGAAATCCTCTCTGGGGCCTGTTCTGTGGTAGCCACTATGGGAGATGTGTGGCTCCCGTGGGCAGAGGGCTCAGGATGTGACAGCCCTGTGGTTCTGGGTATGGAGGGTCAGTTCACTGGGGATCCAGAGAAAGGGATGGGCAAGGACACCAACTCTTTGCACATGAGTAGGGTGATAGCTGGGGTGACTGAATCCCTAGGGGAGGCAGGGATGGAAGCCCAGATGGAGGTCACCACTGAATGGGCAGGCAGCTTGGATCCTATCTCTGACAAGGAGCCAGCTGCTTCGGTCCTTTTGCGGGGGCAAAATCCTTTGGGGGCTGAAGTCTGTCTGTCTAGTGTGGCCAGGCCTCATATGAGCTCCCAGGATGAAGAGGATACAGGCCCGAGCCTTGAACCCCCAAAGGGGTCTCCCACCTTAGCAGCCCCTGCAGAATGTGTGTGTGCATTGCCTCCCCAGCTCCGGGGGCCTTTGACCCAGACTCTGGGGGTCCTGGCTGGGCTGGTGGTTGTCCCTGTGGCTCTGAACAGTGGTGTGTCCCTCCTGGTGCTTGCGCTGTGCCTATCTCTGGCCTGGTTCTCGTAGGGGCTGCTTGTGGGATCAGCAAGATCAGGCTTCCCCCTCTCTAGAATTTGGGGAGGGGTAGTCCTGTACCACCCAGAGGGTTGAGATGGGATATGTGGCCTGTGCAGTGAGCGGACATTCGTCCTTTGCTTCTGAGAATGCTCGAGTAGAGAGGAGCCTTCCCGTCCCTGAGATCTCCAGTCAGCACAGGGCTCCCTGTGGCGGTACCAGTGGAGAGGAGCAGGGGACAGGTGGCTGGTGTGAGTGAGAGGGACTTTTAGGATGGAACTGGGCATGTCCTCCCCCCCCCCGAGCCTGTATTTATTTTTGTATAATTCTCTGGACGAGGGAGAGTGGTCGTGAGCTGGTCTTGGGGCACAATTACCCAGAGATATATTTATTAACAGCCAACCTGTGCAACCTGCTGGAGCTTTATTTTTAATTTAATTTATATAGAGTACCTATTATTATATGCCACAATAGAGCTCTATGAGAAATGTTGTGTCTTCCTGTGCAGTGTTCTCCTGTTTGGGCCTGAGTGTGCAGGGTGGTCACCTGTGGGAACATCACAGTGAGGAGTTGGGGGTGGGATGTGGTTATGCCTGATGCTTCTTCAGTGTGTCTGTCCTTGAGGATCTGTGTTTCTTTACCTCATGGTCCTCACCCATGTGCTCCTTTGATCTTTTACACATCCTGCCTGTAGGAACCTGCAGGCGTGTATTTGGATGGTAGTGGTGGAACCATGGAGGAAGAGTGGTGGCTACATGAGGGTTTGGTGTCAGTCACGTGGCTGCAGTGGTGGCTGTGGTCAGCTTTAGATGTGGAGACATCAGTTGTGAGTCAGCCACAAGATTTTGAGGTTACTGAAAAAGGAATCTTTGACACCAGTAGGGAGACCCCTCAGCCTCCAAGATAGGGAAGGCCTCAGAAAGGACAAAGGAATTAATGTACTGTGAAAATTTCGTACCAGAGTTGCTGTCCAGACATCGAATTTCTATTCAAAACAAGATACCCAGAAGCTGTGAAGGAAAGGATAGTTATATTTACTGCATGCAAATAAAAAAAACTTTGCATAGCAAATAAAACACCATATATTTATTTACTTCCCTTTACAGCACAACTTACTGAAAGAAATATTTACACCAGCTTTCTTCAGTTCTTCTTTCCTCCAATGCCTTTCTAAAATAGCCCCAATCACTTTTTTTGCCCAGCCACTTCAGCAAAACTGCTGGTCATTGAAGATACATTGTGATGGCAATGGTTAAATCTCGACCTCATCTTACCTAGATTATTGGCAGCATTTGACATAGTTGATCATCTCCACCTTGAAACCCTCTCTTCACCTGGTTTTCAAGACACCACACTCTCCTAGTTTTCCTCCTTCGTCACTGGCTACTCTTCTTGAACAATGCCTAGCACATAATAGGTGCTTAATAAATACCTACTGAATGAAATAAATGAAGGAACAAATAAATGGGATTGGGGGAAATAAAGAGAGGACTAGAGAGCTTAGTTGGCCATTCAATGGCTACAAGCTCAGTCCAACTCCACAAGTGTTGACTGACCACCTCTGCTCTGTGGACAGAAAAATGAGCTCACAAGTCTGCTGGGGATGACAGACACAGAATGTTTCAGTGCAGCATGGTCAGCGCATGAACAGTGATAGGTCCAGTGGGCTATGGAAGCCCAGGACGGGTGCTCATCCCAGTTCAGGGATTTTGGACGTTTTGGAAGATAGGGTGCCTGAATTGGGTTTTCAAAGACAAGAGGAAATCCACCAGTTAATGATAGGGGAGGAGAGGGCAGTTTAGTCAGAAGAAATAGCTCTACAGAGGTCCAGAAGTGGAAACAGCTGTGAAAACATTCAACACATCCATATCTCACTTGTCTTTCAAGGAGGATATTGTGATTTTGTTGAATATCAACGTCCAGACATGTTTGTGACCTTCCATTGATGTGATAGATTGATCACTGTCTAAAAAGTTAACTTCATGCCAACTGAGTTAAAAAATTAGATAAAATAGACAAATAACTACAGATATATAACTTACTAAAGCTGTCTCAACAAGGAATGGAAACCTTAAGTAGTCCTGTAACGATTAAAGTAACAGAACCTGTGGCCAAAAGTCATCCCAAACAGAAGCTTGGCCCAGATGGCTTGGCTGGTGAAACACGCAAGGAACAAATAATTCCAATTTTACAAAAGCAATTCTAGTGTGTAAAAAAAGAGGTCGCATGTCCAATTCATTTTATGGGGCTGATGTAGCCTTGATACTAAAACCTGATGAGTGGAAAAAGAAGTTTATAGAACACTTTCAAGAACATAGATACAAGCTGGGCTCGGTGGCTCAGCCTGTAATCCTGCGCCTTTGGGAGGCTGAGGTGAGTGGATTGCCCGAGCCCGCGGGTTTGAGACCTGCCTGGGCAAGTTGGTGAGACCTCATCTCTACAATAAATCAAAATGAGCCGGGCGTGGTAGCGCGTGCCTGCAATTCCAGCTACTCGGAAGGCTGAGGCGGAAGGATCGCCAGAGCCCAGCAGGTTGAGGATGTGGTGGCCGGGAGCAGCCACTGCACTCCAGTCTGGGTGACAGAGTGAGACTCCGACTCAAAAAAAAAAAAAAAAAAGGAACATAGATACAAATATTCTAAAGCAAATGATAACTGCTTAAGTCCAATAGATTTAAAAAGTGTTCTATGGCCAAGCTGGATTCATTCCAAAACTACAATGTGTTTTTCTATTTGAACTCAGCATAATTGGTCTCATTAGCAGATTAAAGGAGAAAAGCCACAGTCATCTTAACAGATATTGGGAAAAGGTTAGATGAAATTTGACATCTATTTATGATTTTTAAAAAGCTTAGCAAATTAGTTAAATGTGCTTTCTTAGCATAAATGATACTGACAAAGATTTACAGTGAACTACATCCTTAGAAGTGTTGTCAAGAGCCGTGACATTGGGAACGTAGTGAGGATGCCTGCTGTCACCATTTCTACTCAGCTTTGTACTGGAGGTCCTAGCCAGTACAATAAGGCAGGGGAAAGAGAGAACATATTTAAAGACTGAAAATGAGGAACAGAATTGGCATTATTTGTAGATGGTACTACTGTGTATGTTGGAGATCCAAAATAATCCATGGGTGAATTGTTGGAATTATTAAGAATTTAGAAAAAATTTTGGATACAAAAATCCATAAATAAAAACCTATTGCTTTTATATGCCAACAACCAACAAAATTTTAATTAAGATACCATTTATGAACTACTTAGAAATTAATAAAAGGAAAGGGCAAGATCTTTTTGGGAAACAAAATAAAACCCAGGCCAGGCACGGTGGCTCAAGCCTGGAACTCCAGCACTTTGGGAGGCCGAGGTGAGAGGATTGCCTGAGCTCAGGGGTTTGAGACCAACCTGGACAACTTAGCGAGACCTCATCTCTACAATAAGTCAAAAAATTAACCGGCACAGTACCACATGCCTGTAGTTCCAGCTACTTGGAAGGCTGAAGTGGAAGGATCACCTGAGCCCAGCAGGTCGAGGCTGCGGTGGCCGCAAGCGTGCCACTGCACCCCAGCCTGGGCGACAGAGTGAGACTCCAACTCAAAACAAAACAAAACAAAAAGAATAAACCTGATTGAAAGACTAAATAGATAACATATGTTCATCGAATGGAAGGGTCAAGGTTGTAAAACTTCTCTCAAAACTATTTTGTAGGTTCAGTGCAAATGCAAATCATGATTCCAATAGATTTTTGCATGTGTGTAGATCATGACACATTAATTTTTAAGTTTATGTGGAAGTAGCTGGGCATAGTGGCTCACTCCTGTAATTCCAACACTTTGGGAGGTCATGGTGAGAGGACTGAGCCCAGGGGTTGGAGACCAGCCTGGACAACATGGTGAGACCTTGTCTCTATAATAAATAAAAAAATTAGCCAGGTATGGTGACACGTGCCTGTAGTCCCAGCTACTTGGAAGACTGAGGCGGAAGGATCACCTGAGCCCAGCAGGTCGAGGCTGTGGTGGCTGTGAACTTGCCATTGCACTCCAGCCTGGGCAACAGTGAGACTTCAACTCAAAAAAAAAAAAAAGAAAAAAAGACCAAGACTAGCCAGGTACCCATACTCATTATAAAGGCATAGTGATTAAGATGGCTCAATGTTATTGCAAAAGTAGACATATGTAGACACAACCAGTAACCAGTGAGGAATTGGTTGAACTTCCAATAAATAGAACAATTGCTTATCTGTGTTGAAAAAAATGAACTTGATCCCTACCTTACAACACAAATAAAAATGATTTTAGGTGGGTTCAAAACCTAAATGTGAAAGGCAAAACCAAAGAGCTTTAAGAATACAATATGACAGAATACCTTCGTATACTCATGGTAGAAAAGTTTTCCTTCAGCAAGACACAAAAGCAACCATAAATGAAACTTATAAAACATTTAATGGCATTAAAATTAAGAATGTCCATTGGTCAAAAGATACCATAAGGAGAGTAAAAGCACAAGTGACAAATTGAGAGGATTTAATGGAATCACATATAATAAGAAGGGCTCAAACCTAGAATATATGAAAAACTACAAATAAGGAAAAACTAGGGTGCCAATAGGTGGATAAATAAGTTGTGGTATATTCACAGAATGGAATGTTGTATCATGAGAACGGAGGATCTACAGCTGTGTGGAACGGTATGGATGAATCACATAGACGTGATGGGGTCAGGAGGAGCCAAACAAAAGATTCCACACTGTATGACACATTTACACAAATGTTTACAAGTGGGCACAACTCATAAATTGCCACATAAGTGGTGACATTGTAAAGAAAAGCCAGGGGATGATTATCACAGAATCAGGATAGTGTTTTCTCTGGGGGAAGGAGGGGTGTGGTTGGGAAGGGGCCCAGGGGACTTCTGAGTTGTGGATAATGGTCTGCTGGTGGACCTGGGTGTGGTTGTTCAGAGATGTGCAATTTATCTTTTTTGTTTTTTGTTTTTGAGGTGAGGACTCACTGTCACCCAGGCTGGAGTGCAGTGGTACGACAGTGGCTCACCTCAGCCTTGATCTCCTGGGCTCAGGTGATCCTCCTGCCTCAGACTCCCGAGTAGCTGGGACTACAGACATGCGCTACCATGCTGGGCTAATATTTTGACTTGTTGTTGTTGTTGAGACAGGGTCTCGCTATGTTGCCCAGGTTGGTCTTGAACTCCTGGGCTCAAGCGATCTTCCTGCCTCAGTCTTCAAAGTGCTGGGATTACAGGCATGAACCATTGCACCCTGGTCAATTTATTAACTGTCAGTAAAACATACATTTATGTTTTAGACACTCTCAGGCAAAAACCAAACCAAACCAAACAAAAAACAAATCACAAGTGAAACAGTGCAGAGAGAAGTGGGAGTAGCATGACTATCCAGGACTCTGTGACACAGGCTCCCACCAACCCCAGCCTCCTCGTCCAAATCATGAAGTACAGCTGTCTTACTTCCTTCAGAACCTCTCCTGGGCTCCGGGTCTTGTCTTCTGTCCTGGAGGCTACAGAGGCTCCCTTAGTCCTGTTTGCAGTGATCACCTTGTGGGGAATTGTTTATCCTGTGTCTTCTGACACCAGCCATGGAGTGGGGACACCTGTCTCTTAGGAGTGGACAGGACCTGCCCATTTTGTCCTCAGATGTTGGGATCCATCTCCCCTCAGGCCTCATTCATACCCACAATAGCCCAGGACATGTGGGCTTTGGAGCCTGACAGACCTCATTTAAAAGCCTGGAACTCCAAGCACTGGTTGTGTGACCTTGGGCAAGTCACCTGTCGTCTCTGAGCCCCAGTACCCCATTCATAAAAGAGAGCTAATGCCCACCAAGCAGAGTAGGTGTGGGCTTTGGGGAAAATGTGAACCATCCCTTGCTCATGCCCACATTCAAAGGATCTAGTAATTGAGGCAGAGTGGCAGGGTGGGCAGGATTGGGGGCTGGAGTGACACAGTCCAGGACTAAATTGCTTGGGTCGCGTGGTGGGCAAGTGGCTTGAGCTCTCTGTGCCTCCTTTTGTTCATTGGTTATTAGGGTAATGTCTTTCCCTCCTCGCAGGGTTATGTGAGGGAGAAATTAGAGGACTCGTCAGTCACCAAGAACAGCGCCTGGCACAGAGCAAGACTGAATTCATGCCTGCTGTCATCCCCCTGGCTGGAACTACTGCAATCACTGTCACTCATGGTCCCCAACTTGCCCCCAGTGTGTATTCTCATAATGGGGGGGATGTGCAGGGTGGGGCCTCCATGGGGCCCAGGGCCCCTTCCCAGACTTCTCCTTTGAGAGACACTGGGTGCTGATACATCCCAAGGGACAAAAACCCCCTCAGTCTCCTGTCACTGAGATGGTGAGACGGGCCACCATCTCCCCATCCCCGGAACACAATCCCGTAGTCTGAAGAATGGGTTGTTTCTGACACAAATGGGGGCTGGGAGGGAAGGAAGTAAGGGGCG